>QNQO01009621.1:0-261785 GCA_003290165.1 Berberis thunbergii | reverse complement strand
CAAATAGTCAATGTTTTTGGAAGGCAAGGGGAAGGTTGGGAAATTTGGGCTTGGCATTTTATCATACTTGAGATTGTCAATTGCTTGTGCCCCTTTTTTAATGGAACTTGGCAAAGACAATTGAAATAACTTAGAAACGGTGTAAGGTGACTCAAAGAACAATAATTTGCAACAGGCGTGTTGAGCAAACTGTCGTGCATAAGTTTGTACCAAAAAAAATTCCAATATGGGTCAATGTAAATATAATTATTCATTGCATATGCTTCTGTTCAGCCTTTGTAGGTTTGCCTAAAAATGGCGAAGAGATCACATAAGTCAGGCTCTTTGTTGGAAGTTGAGTACGTGTTACCGTGGAACCATCAAACATCCTGGGTGTGTTGGCAGTAGAATTAGGGTCGATGTCATGTCAGACAATGCTTCCAACCTTTGAGTGACCCACACTATTCATATGGATACCCATATTAATTCCACAGAGCCATACCACTTCCAATATAGCCCAGCCCGAGTCCATATCTCGTGGTGTTCTATACTAATTACACACATTTTTCTTATCCTACATCGTCACTTACATTCCCTATTACCCAAACATGAATTCGTTTATCCTACACCCCTCCACTCCCAAGTCCCAACTGACCGGTGATGTACTGCTACCATTGCCACGTCTTATGTGAAGCAGGTTGAGCTGAACTAGGAAAAGTTATTGTGAAAATTAGAAGATCCGATAGTTTTCCGCCTTCATGGTACCAGATGGTCCCCCATGAAAGCAATGCTCATCATGAAATTGACCCCACCCCATCGCCGACATGAAAGCAATGTTCAACATGAAACCGACCCACCTCCATCACCGACATGAAAGCAATGTACTAAACGATGAAAGCAATATTCAACATGTACTAAATGATGAAAGCAATGTTCAACATGAAACTGGCCCCACCTCCATCGCCGACATCCAAGGTATCAGATGGTCCCACCATCACACGCACTCGACTTCCAACATGGTGAGCCATTTGACTTGTACGATTTCTTCCCTATTTTTGACCAATAGAATGAAAATCCTATGTAGATAGTGTGTGATGTTATTTTTTTTTATTTTTATTATTTTAAAGGTGAGTGTGCCGTTGGTAGTATCGAACCCAAGACGTGGGGACAAATCACCACAGCCTTAGCCAACTAACGTGGCTACCTTTGGCCGTAATGATGTTATTTACTTTGACCCAATTTGGGCTGCTTTTGACTTATGAATCACACCTATTATGTTGGCTTTAGAGATTACGATTATTTATTGGTGTTTTCCACATATGGCATATTTCTTGATTATTGGGTGTTGCGAGCAACAATGTAGGGAAATTTCAATGCTGATTGATCACTGTATATTAGCTAGGCACTATGTAGTTAAAACGGAAAACGGACCCTTCGCGGTTCAGGACCAATTTACAATTAATCAGTCTATTTTTTCAAAGCACATATATATAGCGATAAATCGGCGAGTTGGATGGGCCGATTTATCGGTGACTCGCTGATTAATCGTCACTGTTAAATTGGCGACTCACTGATTTCTCACCAATTAATTGGTGACTGCTAAACCAAACCACTAAATACCAAATTTATACCGGTCACTCCCTGATAAACGATTTCTCGTCGATTAATCATCGATTTAGCGGCGCATTGATAACACAGTCTAGGCATATTCTTTGCATGATTGATTAGTTGGGCTGGATTGCATACTACAAGCGTGCGAACAAGTTTTAAACTATGTTGTTTATTTATTTAGATGGGTCAGGCATAAGTAAGCCCATTAAATAATTGGGATTAGAGTTCCAATAGAATCTAGGGCTAGGTTTTTTTGATAGCAACCTAGATTAGGTTATAAATAAGGCATATAGGCTATGTTTGTGGACGGACTTAAATTGAAGAATTGAAACTCAAAAAGAGTGTTTATTTTATGTTTTACGTTTATTTTGATGTTTTCATTTAATTCCAACATTGTTATTTAGTTTTATTTCCAGTTCGTAGTTTAGATTTCATAAGAGCTTCATGAAGAGTTAAAATTTATAAGGTTTATCATAAGAGTTTCATTCTAGTGTGTATTTGATCTAAAAAAATGAAGAAAGTTGAGGACGAACTAAGAACTTGTTCAAGCATCAATTGTGCATCCTAAAAGCACAAACACAGAGGCTTCACAGACCTTGTCGATAGTGTAGATTTGTTTAGAGCGGTGTGAATAATAAAATGAAGGGGCAAAAAGGAATTTCCAAAGGCTAACTGGTGAGGAAGATTCATAAGCCGAAAAGAGGAGGTGATGGTGTTGCAAGGTGTCTTGACGGCTTGACAGGAGAGTTAAGGAAGTTAGGGTTTTTTGGTTTTATTTTTAAATATATTATATAATATATCTTATATATATAAGTTTTGGGCCGCGTATGGGTCTAGACACTCACACTCGAGCTCGACTCAGATCAAGTTGGGTCCTCTCAACAAATCCATACCTGCATCGGAAACTAATAGACAAGCCAAACCAGGTACTCACCAGGACAATATTGTAGTCCCTATTAACGAGCCTTCCTAGTCCGCCACATTGATATTGCTATGATTGTTGGAAAATAAAAAATTGAAAAATACATGGCTTTACACGAAAACGCCACATGTTTGACATTTAGTATTTCATTACAAATTTGGAATCAAATTGGTGTATTTCCATCTCCATTTTAACCACATCTCATAAGATTGAAAAACTTAAACCTATGCCTTCTCCCTACAATTGGGGCATATTGGGGTTTCTCCCGAGGTGATGGACGTCACTTGAAATCAGTATTTCGTACATCTAGCAACACCATTGATGACATGTCTAGGATGTTAGGGTCTGGAACGCTCTCGTATCAACATGTCCAGGCTGAACTTTGAGGTGCTAGTTTCAACTCTACCGTCGAGATCAATCGGCTATCCTTGCGTTTGAGTTTTCCTCCAGTTATCCTCCTTTGGGTATTGAAAAGAGAAAACAAACGAAAAAAATAGTTTTTTTTCCAATAAGTAACATAATTACATTGAAATAAAGAAATCATGATACATAAAACAAACATGCACACTGAAAAATTATGAAATTTGAAACAGGAAAGTTGTACCGTGTGAAAAAGTCAAGTCCATCTAGGAGCTCAAATCGCTTGAAGCCTGGAGGTAATGGAGGTAAAAAACATTGAATCTGGTTTATGATAATTATGACTAGAAGATGGTCGGTTGGCTTGTTGATTATTTTGTTGTCTTATTTATAGTCTTGAGGTTGGAAGGGGCATAAATAAATAATGCATTACGATACCTTAGTAGTTGGTTTTTATACGATAATTAATGCACTTTAATGTAGATTCTGAGCCAATATTGGGTATAAATCTTGTAAAGATTAGATGGCAACTTTGACTATTGTAATGTACTCACAAGTGACTATTCATTATGCCAACTTTTAATTTTGTATTTAAATAGAAAATCTTTATATAAGGTAAATATACCACACTTTCAATGCCTTATTTAAAATATAAAAGGATAAAAGTAAATTGTGTTACCAAAATATGTTGGGAATGTGCTTTATCACCTTGTTGAGTGAAATAAAAATCAAAACGAAATTATATCTGATGATACATAAAAACGGTCACACCTCGGAGTCGTACACGTGTCATGATAATGTCGAAGAGTTATAGCCTCAAGCGTCAGCTCAATTCTGTCTGATCCAGTTCTAAACTCGCTCAACTGTGGTCCGCCCGAACTCTCAAACAATGCTAGCCCACACGTCTCATAGTTATTCTTGATACATGTAAGCCTTCTTCAGGAAAGTATCTCGAGGATCAGCTTCGGACGGGTAACTACAGCTGCCCTTTGTTTTCAATTAGGAAGCAAACACTAGAGTATCTTTCATACTGGAAACTCCCTTCTCGGATTGTTCTTGATGAAAACTATTTCCTGCGTATGCACAAAGCTAACAAGGAACTTCCTTCCTACAACTGACTCTTAATTAGGGAGAGATCTCCACGAAGATCTCCTTCCTAAACTACGCCTACGATGGCCTGGTAGAACCAAAAAATCTGCACTATAAACAAGACATGAGGTTGGTAAGCTAAGGTACGCTACAAATTTCTGTTACAACATTACACCTTTCTCAAAGTCCTGTCTGACTTTAGCATCAAAGTGCCATCGGCCACCCACGGTGGTCTGTGGCTCATGTACATTACTTGTGCAGGTCGGCGGGATTAGGTCAAAGCAGAGAGTGAAAAAAGACTGCATCGATTTGGCGCCGTCCGTGGGGACGATATAGTTCATAACATTACACTAATCGTCATCTCCTATCAAAACCCAGAAAGATGGTAACCATCAGGTCATGCAACAACGGAGAACCAGGACACTTCCAACGCTCAAGTTGTTCCTATACTGCCTCATTCAATAGTTCCTGTTGTGCACGGGGCAGCCAATTCACTGCTCCCATGCCAACGACATAACCATGGACCCAGAATCAGATGTGCTAGCATCTCAGATATAGCAGATTGCCAAGGCAATGAAGACTTTTACGAGACAAAATCCACCACATGCTAACGGAGACCAGGAGCAGCACATACCTCTACTTCCAAAAGATATAGGGAGCAAGCGCAAGAGAGCCAGACCCTACTAGTTCTCATTGGACTAAGGGAGACTGCACGGCTAACGCTGTGCTTACCGCCAGGACAGTAGAGGCTTGGCCCTGGGAAACCCCTCCGCAGATGAGCGCATGATCCGGATGTATATATTCGCCTCTCCGTCCCACCATTTGTGGACCGATATGAACGAGCACTTTCGAGGAAGCTCGACTTCTACGACGGGACCATCGATCATTTTGCGCGCCATTACCAGCACGTAATGGTCCTCAAGAAGGATCCGAGTCCACCATGCGCATAACCTTTCCCACCAGTCTAAAAAGCTCTGCGCTGACATGGTTTCACAGCCTTCCACCAAAATCAATCGACTCCTTCAAAACACTGGTGAAGGAATTTTTGACACGTTTCGTCAGAAGCTATGTTCAGAAAAGGCCCACACTACTCTCTCTAAGGCAGAGGTCTGGCGAGATGCTCCAAGAGTATGTCATGCGCTTTAACAACGAGCTGACCCTCATCGACGGGTGCAGCGACGATACATCTGTGATGGCCTTCACTACGGGCCTCAGAGAGGGAATTTTTTTGAGGATCTCACCTTGGGCTTCCTTTGGATATGATGGAGCTACTCAAGAACGTCCAAAGACACATCACCTTGGAGGAGTCAAGGACTCCTAAAAGGGAAATCAAAGGCAACGGAAAGCCCTCTTCTCTTAGGGACAAGGAGGGAAAGAGTCGCGAGGACGAGGAACGGAGCAAAAAGAAGTGCAGCGACAATAGGTCTAACCCTAGTCGGCCCAGGCCGGAGAAATCATCCAACTACGTTGGATCTAGAGCTGTGACACCCCTAAGCGTTAGCCTGTCAGACGTACTTAACTTCATGAAAAGCTGGGAGGAACTGAAGTGGCCCCCAAAGACACGCGAAGACTCCTCCAAGCGCGACAACGACAAATACTACTTGTACCGCAAAGAGTGCGACCACAACACCAACAATTGCAAAGAGTCTGAGGTATGTAGTTAAGTACTGGATCGGCAAAGGCAAATTGAAAGAATTCCTGAAGTCTGAGAAACCAACGGAATAGACAAAGGACAGAGGAAATTCAGTTAAAGAAATAGAGGGCGAATCCAGGGATAATCTACATCTTTCATGTTGTCGAACCAAATGAAGACCAGTCATACATGTCTCGCAAGTGGACACTACTGGATATGCGGACACAATCCCACGAATGAGGACAAGCACATATGCCACTCACAGGTCAGAGCCCCATTCTACCTTGAACTTTACGGATAAGGACTCGAAGGAACATCACTTTCAAGCTATACAGAAGCGACAAACTCTGTTGCCCAGCGAGTCGAAAAGGCCATGGCAAACGGAACACATCCCCCGACATTTTGTTGGCGCGGATTTCCGCCCATTTGCAAGGTTTACTCTTCAGTAACCTATATAACGCCACGATAGTCAGCTCGAATGATCCGCGAGAGTAACTCGAATCCACCTCAAGGCCAAGATCAATTTCTATTTGTCAACAGTTAGTTTGCTTTAGTTGTTTGTTTCCCTTTCCATAGTCAAATATTGAGTTTTAGTTTTTAAAAAACTTATGTGATTTTCAATCATTTGAGAAATAAAGGAAGAATCACAAAAAAAAACTATTGATTATCAAAAAAGATATAACAAGCACCTTGAGGCAGATACAAAATGCTACATATTGCGAACGCCCTGAGGCGGATACAAAGACTGAGCACTATAAACATCTGAATATAGTGCGAACTGAAGTAAAAGACTCCGCTTAGACAATTCTGCTATGGACAACGTCCACTGAAGACTTGCAAACCCTCTGATGCGAGCAATCTGCTAGTGACTGCAAAGGTAAGAGAATGGGATATGCTCGATACCTTCTCAAGATAAAGATGAAGTAGCAGAAGAGATTGAAGAAATAACCCCCGAAAAAGTCTTTGTACTATAGCATTGTAGACCTCACAACGGGCTGCTGATTTCCCTCAAGAGACCATCCAACCCCCTTTTAACTTCCTCAAAATAGGTTAGAAGCAGGCAGATGAGGATGGCCACAAGCAACGACGAACTACGATTTCGCAATGCTATTTAGATAGACCACTTTTCCTATATGTGATGGTAGGTGTGACTGAGAACTACCACACTCGGAGACATTGCACGTCGACTAACACTTTGATCATCCATTGGTTAGCAGCGGGATTCGAGCACACGAAGGCAAAAGTGGTACGGTGCAACACCAAGGCATTTCCTTGGTAGGAAATTTGTACTAACTCCGAAATATGAGAGAAATTACGAGACCTTAGCGGATCAACACTCAAGAATTAACTGCCAAACATTGAATACCATATGGGAAACTGAAATACGACGGTTTTTCAAGAAAACTGCAGAGGACCACGTCAATCAATTAATGATATTGCATGTAACCCATCAAATTGAGGGGGAGTAACCGATGCTCAACCGTCACGTAGCCTATGTCGTACGTGTGTCACGCGCAATTTACGCCATACACAATGCACCATTGTAGGAACCTAGCCCTTCCTCTGCGGGCACATGGGCTCAGCCTATTATTCAAACATCACTTTGTCCACATGCTTGGCACGAGCATTAGAAACCTAGTCAACCCTGACATACGGATTATACCTACAAATCACCAGCTGATTTAAGGTAATTTCATCTACTCCATGCAACATGTCATTGGATTAGGTTCGCATGCTTCCTAGCAGGTAGGAACCTCTATTCAAATTCAGGCAAGCTTAGCTAGCCAAAACTGATGATGAATGACTTCTGATTCATTCCGATACCTAGTCCGCTCAACGCGGGCCATCAACGGTTTAGGAAGTGGAAATCTAATCAGCTCTACCACGCCTGGTGACGACAACTTGTCAGGATCACTGCCCCATCCGCGGTCAGTGATGCCGAACCTAATTAGGTAAGCTTAGCTGGTGGCGACCAAGCAACGAAAGCTTCTTATCAAGCCCAGACCTGATTTTGACGGCTCGCCACGAGATCACTGTTTTCAGCATGGCCGCTAAATCACCAAACCTAGACTTGTGGCCAGCGTTGTGAGGGTATAGATAGTATAGAAGGTGGGAGCCCAGTCAGCCACGACCTGATTTCGACGGTTTGCCACGGGACCACTGCTTTTTAGCGTGGCTATCGAAAACTTTCAAATTTATAGCTTAGTGCATTAAAGTATAGATAATTTGGATGGTGGGAGCCTAGACCTAGTCAGTCTTGAACTGATTTTGATGGCTTGCCACGGGACCATTGCTTTTTAGTCTGGTCGCCAAACCTCTCTTGAATTCGTAGCCCCCACCGCGCGGGGAGGGTGTAGATGGTTCGAAAGGTAGGAGCTTAGTCAGTCCTGAACTAATTCCGACGGCTTGCCACGAGACCATTGCTTTTCAGCCTAGTTGTCAAACCTTTACTCCTCGAATCTGTAGTCCGCTCTGCTTGGGCATAAATGATTTGGAAAGTGGGAGCCTAGTCAGTCCCAAACTGATTATAATGGCTTGTCACGAGACCACTACTCTTCAGCCTGGTTGCCAAACTTTACTCCCCGAACCTGTAGTCCACATGGCTCGGACATAAACAATTCGGAAGGTGGGGACCTCAAGCTGCCCGCCACACGACCTTCGCTTCCCTTCAAAACATCGAACACAAAAATGGACTGAAATTCTAATGTTAACCGAAGACCACTCGCGCCGATACAAAGATTGTACGACCAGTGCCAAGATAAAAGCTACTTAGGATGCCAACCCGAGCTTACGACACTGACTTGACACAAACGCTTTGACACGCATGCACTCGACCATTACAACTCGCTCACAGCAGCACCCACAGCCGACCGATCAGACAAGCAAGGTAACTCTCAATTACCTTACCTTGGGGACAAAGCACAACTCAGATGACTCAACCTCCAGCTAAACTGTTTGTAACATACCCCACTATCGAACATGACTACACCGCAGTGACCCCGAGTCATTCATAGCACAAAGCGGTCAAGCTCTCTACTACAGATAGACCAGTCAACGTCCTATTGATTCAACTAGCCTATGCCAAAGCAAAACGAAACGAAAAACATGCAATAGAGACAACAAATACGGAACGGATAAAACAGTTTTCATTAATGGCCAAAGACAAAAAAGTACAAACACAAATTTCAGTCCTTATCAGGAGAGATGCAAGAGTTAAGCCTAGTGGAAGGAGCAACAGTTGCGTCCACACACACTTTAGCCTGGACATCAGGGCTCAAACTATCTTCCTCACTTGATGACGTCGAGGGTAACAGACAGGTTCACATACGACATCTTATATCAGCTGAGATCCCACTCCGGATGCTCCTTCTTCATCAGCGCCAGGCTCCAGTAGCTCCATCCGTCCATATACAACCCAGCTGAACTCACATTTGCCTTGTTCCTGGAGAAGCTTTTCCTCTCGCACCTTTGCATCAGCAAGTTCACGCTCCAGTAGCTCCAACTTGTGCGTCAGTACGTCGACTTGAGACTACTTTGTGGTAAGACTGCTCTTCATGACACTAAGTTCATGCCGCCCCAATTCGAACTGGTTTTCGGCCTTCCTCGCTTCTCGAACATAGAACTCCACATTGGATTCCAATTGTTGCTTCTCAGCATCTCAGTCGGCTTCCTTCGAAGCACTCTCTTCAGCGAAAGACAGTAGTTCAGAACTCGCCTTAGTGCAGCTTCCTATGCAACCTCAACTTCTCGGCGAATACGGCTCAACTCCTGCCTAAGTCCGTCCCTTTCGGACACCGCCTCTGTCAGATTACATTCAAGGTCCTCCAGACAAGCCATCTGAGCCTCAGCGGCTACAGTTGACCGATCCGACCGCTTTTCTTCAGCCTACTTCTTAAGCCGCTCAATGTCATGGAGCGCATCAGAATAGTGTCTGCATATGTGAGAAGACACGCCCCAATGTGTACTTTCTCATGAGCTGCCTCAACTTCCATCCCAGCAACGATCGCGTGGCTCAAATGAGACATACCCATCATAAGGTACTTCAAGCCCTTATCTATACACCCTTCCAACAAATCATCGGGTTTTGTAGCGTGATCTATCAGCCAGCTCTGACGCCTGCTTATATGCTTCCTCGAAGCATACTCTAGGTTCACCTCTTGGTGTTAGACCTGTGAACTCAACTTTACCAAATCCGGTGCAAACAGGCTTATCCGTGCGCTCGGATAAAACTTTCCCTAATCTGGAACTATGCCGGCACCGCCCTTCACGGTCGCCACTGTCCTCAAGCTCTCCTTCGTGGCCTTTCCCCTGTCAACCGCAGCAACCCCTTTTTTGCGAGACAACTCAATGGGTCCGGAGGGAGAGAAGGCAACAAAGTACCCAACGGACCCTCCAACACCTCCAGCTGAGGCATAGAGTGAGACGGTGAGCAATGCGGACTGCAAGAGACACGGCTGGTACCACGACCACTATCAGGCGAAGTAACATTGGGCCGATCGAATTCTACCACCTCAGGCAAATCCTCACAAGAGCCTTCTGCCAGAGCGGCTTCACACGAATTAACACCAGCAGAAGTAGCCATTGCAACCCGCACAAGACAGTCATTCAAAGCCTTGACCTGCTATTATATTAATTACTCGTGACACTTTAAAAATGCCATTAAAAATCATCTCCATTTTTTTGCCCATTTGTTTTTAGCTATATTTTGATGCTCCAAATTTAGAGACTTTGGTTGAATTGATTGTTAAAAATTTAGATTTAAAACTTTATTGGAAGAAGAACAAGAAAGGAATAGCTCTTCCATTAAAACTTATTACAAAGATCCAAATCTAGAGATAGATGTTGCTAAAATAGTTGATCATGAACCCTTTACATGGGAAGCTTTAGCAAGAGAAATAATACTAATGTTGAAGCGTACATGAGGAAGGAAAAGGGACAAAAATACTCATTTGACATTTCCAAAATGGATCATATGTTTAATCATTTAGTGGAAGGAGAAGTGTTAAAACTTTCAAAAGGAGTCAAGTTTCCTAATAAAAAATACTTAGAAGGAAAAGTTTAGTACAAGTGGCATAATTCTTGGTCTCACTTTACAAAGAGATGTTCTATTTTCAGGGACCAAATTCAAGAACTGTTGAAAAATGAGAATCTCAAGTTTCCATATTCACCAATGGGGATTGACAAATATCTATTTCCAACAATGAATGGAATGAGTGTGAATGTTGGTAATATAAATCACCAACCAAACAAAGGAGTTTTCAAGAAAACCAGCATTTGTGTTCAATACCAATGCATAGCTTATGGCTTGAGTTTCCAAAAGAGAAGGAAGTCACAAGTAAAGGCTAAAAAACAAAAATTGGTCTTGCCTAGAGGAACTAGGTTCAATAAGCCCGTCAATGAAAGATTGAGTACAATTCCTTTTCTGGCCTATAGTTTAAAGCCAAATTGGAGCAAAACGAAAGGTAAAAATACCTTGACTAGTGGATCTGGAATTTCATAGCACCCAACCAAAGGGTTAATAGTGGGTATACCTGACTGGTTTGCTTTACAGGGTCCAATAGTGGTTTAAAGCATGCAAGCACTGTCTATCAAGGATAAACCCAAGTTTGTGAAGCCAAAGCCAACTCCAGTGGGTGAATGGAATGTCATAGAACAAAAGTCTCTTACTATTGATTCAATACTTAATTACAAGGACTTATAAGTGGTAGATTTAAAGGAAGTACTTCTACGACAGTTTGTTTGTAATACACCAAATCCAAGGTTTACTAGAAATAACATGGAAGAAGATTAAAAAAAACCTGCAAAAATGGAAGAATAAGTCAATATAGAGTTGTAAAAGATGATCTGCTGCAAGATATGCTTGTTAATCGGAAAGTGAGTATTCCAGTAATTCAATTTGGAAACTTTACCTCAAGATGTGGTAGTAAACATGGCTTTCACCTTGCCTATGACTTTTGCTGCCAAGGAAGTAAATAAGTGGGGAACAAGCCCACTAGCTTAGATGATTTGGAGATATGGTTGAATGAGACTGAAGATGTGAGTACAACAAAGTTTTGTTTCACTTCTGCTCGCTTACCTTAAGCTTTTGAAGAACCAACTCAAATGGTCAAACACATCAAGCCATTATTTATTAAAGCTTGGTTTAGTGGAAAACTATAAACAAACTATTAATAGACAATGGTGCATCAGCTAACATCTTTACTACCAGTACTTTGAAAAAGATTAACAAACAAAATGGCAAATTAGTGACAAGAAAAATAAATATTTTTGGTTTTACTAAAGATAAAAGATGGGCAAGGGATTTGTGTAATTAGAAATAACAATTGGAACTAACCATTTAGTAATAACATTCTTTGTCATAGATGGTGCACCAAATGCACGTCACTAAGGTTTGACCTGTCTACAACTCCTGCCAATCGCAGGACACGAAACCTCTCCATGGTGTTTTGCTTCTCTAAGATAAAAGGAGTGGGAAACCTTCCTGTAAAAAAATGCAAATGATGGTTAATCGGCCCGCTATCAAGCACATCAAAGTCACAAGAAAAGAGATGAACTTACGAAGTCGCCTAAATTGTAGCTCAAGCGGATGACCATTGCATTGAAAGTACTTCAAATCCGTAGGGGCCAAAAAGCTATACTTTTGCGAGAACTTGAAATCATCAGGCAACTTAACGAAACAATTTGGCGACTTCATCTTACAAACAACATTACTCTATAGTCGATGAGAGGTCAGCAACTGAATCATCCGCGAAGTCACGCTAACATCGGCCTCCTTAGCGTTGTAAACATGAGGATGATTCTATATCCATTAGGCCCCAATTGAGCTGGAGGAATCCCTAAGAAGTCCAAGAACTCTTAGATCACATCCAGAACCGGAAAACGCACTCCAGTTTGAAGCATCCCGCGGTGCAAACAGATAAAACCAGCCGATGGTGACATCGGCATCTAGTCGCCCGTTAAAAGATATAGCGGTAGGATTTCGACGAGACTAGGTTCAAACAACTTGTCTTCAAAAAACTCTAGGCCCTCGGCCAACAGCGTCATCAAGAAGGTTTTCTTGAGCCATGAGGAAGATGAACAATTTTTCTAATCAGAGCGGTACCTTCGAAAGCAAGGAAAATATAAGAATCAGACTCTACACAACGGATGACCTAAAAGGAGGTTGGCTTCCCGCATCTTTTTCGCTGAACCAAAACACGTTCAATTAATGCAGCGCGTGGTTCAAGCAACGATTCTAACTCAATCATCATGAGCGGCGTATCCCTTCAAAAGATGACTTAGCGAACTGATGTGACAAACCACTAACTCAGTGGGAGTTGCCGATGATACATAAAAACAGTCACACCCCGGAGTTGTACACATGTCATGATAATCTTGAGGAATTATGGCCTCAAGCGTCATCCCATTACTGATTCAGCCCAAGCGGTTTTAAGCCCGCCCAATTGCAGTCCACTGGGCGGACCCGAACTTTCACCGCATGCTAAGCTCACACGTCACACAACTATCCTTAATACCCGTAATCCACTTCAAGCAAGTATCTCGAGGATCAACTTCGGACGGGCAACTACAACTGTTTTCTGCTTCCAACTAGGAAGCAAACACCAAAGTATCTTCTACACAAGGAAACTCCCTTCTACAGATTGCTCTTGGATTGGGAATTATCTTCCGCGTATCTAGGAGCACAGAGCTAACATGAAACTTTCCTCCCACAGCACAACTCCTAATTAGGGAGGGATCTCCACGAAGATCTCCTTCCTAAACTACGCCTACAATGGTCTGGTAGAACCTGAATTTCTTGCACTATAAATAAGACATGAGGTTGGTAAGCTAAGGTACGCTACAAATTCTTTGTTACAACATTACACTTTCCTCATAGCCTTGTCTGACTTTAGCATCGGAGTGCCATCAACCACCCCACGATGGTCTATGACTCACGTGCGTTACTTGTGCAGGTCAGTGAGATTAGGTCAAAGCAGGGGGCGAAAAAAGATTGCATCAATATCCATCATAAAAATTAAAGAATGATGGTGTAAAACTTTAAAAAAATTATAATGTCCATTAGGAACAATGAAAAAAAGGCAAAAAATCAGTTAAACATCTTCATAATTTTAGTGACCCTACTCTAGTACCACTCACTATCCCAACTTGACAACTTCACCACTCCCATACAGGTGTGGTCGATGTTGCTAAAACGCATCGGTGGTTTGGGAACATCATCAAGATTCATGGTTTCGCCATCCACCCAGCTCAATGGTACTAGAGTGATGTATGTCACAATTGAGATCGAAGGTGTGGAGGTCCCAAAATGTGAGGCCTTTCGATATCTAAGATCTATAATTCAAAAGAATGAGGCTATTGGAGAAGATGAAGACCATAGGATTAAAGTTGGTTGACTGAAATGGAGAATGACGTCAAGAGTATTATGCGATAGAAGGATGTTTGCAAAGCTAAAAGGGAAATGTTATAAACAATTGTTCGACCAGCCACGCTATATGGTTCAGAATGTTGGGCTACTACGGAAGAACATACGCATAGGATGGCAGTAGCAGAAATGTGTATGTTAAGGTGAATGTGTGGTAAAACCCGTAAGGATAAAATTAGGAGATACTTAGGTGTAATGCCCATAGAGGTTAAAATTAGAGAAAAACGTTTAACTTGGTTTGGTCATGTGCGGAGGAGACCAATCACGACGCTAATTAGAAAATGGACAAGTTAATGGAGGGTGTAGACGGAGGGGACGATCGTTGAAAACTTGGATGAAGGCGGTGAATGAAAACATCATTGAGCTTGGACTAGGCGAGGATATGCAGGAAGACCGCATTGCTTGGAGAATCAAAATCCATGTAGTCGATCCCGAAAATATCGGGAATGGGCTTTGATAATGATGATGACTGGAAGAAAATGGTTAGTTTTGGGGCTTTTTTTTTGTTTTTTCAAAGGCAAACATGGATCCTAGTACCATTAAACGCATTCAGCAGGATTCGAACCCTGGACATGTGATATCATCAATCTACCAGCTGAGCTAGTACCCCCGTTGAACACTCTCTAACAATCAATAGGGTCAATTCTAATTTCCACCTAACAATTTATGAAATAACCAAATTTCAGTGCTTTGCACATAATCATATAGCATTTATTCAAATGTGATGTCTATTATTTAAATTCTAAAAAATTTTGGGTAAAAATTTGATTATCATTAGTAGATTACTAGATTGTATGTAAACTGGTTTTCCAAAAAAATTATTGTGGACCCGGAAGCGAAACCAAACACCGTGAGAGCATGTTTGAGATTTTTTGACATGCATACCGGGCATCTCATAAGCCATTGAAAAGAGCATATATATTTCGATATAGGGGTTTGATTATCACAAGAAAATAGTGTGATTATCACAGGAAAATATGGTATCTAGTTTGATTATATCTTTGAGTTATATCTATTCACAAATCATCACCAGATTTGTGGTTGCGAGTTTTCTATTTGAAGTTCCCAAGGTTGTTCATTTGTGAATCATTGTATCTGATGAGATGAAATACTGAGATTTGGTTATCAAAAATGTCAAATCTCATATTATTTTGGGGCCTTTTTTTCATTGGGTTTTTTTCCTTGACCACAGATCATCTTATCACAAGAGAAGAACATTCAGAGACTTAACGAACTAGTACGGAGTCTTCGTGATCAGTTGCACCAATGCAGGGGAAGTAATAATGACACCATAAACAGCAAAGAAAATCAGTTGACTGAAAATGTAAATGCGCATGAGCAGCAGCAGATACTGGAAGACTGACACGGATATTGCAGGTCTATCGTCAAGATCTTCATTATGTACTAATAGCTGGACCATTGCTTGTAATCAAACAATTCCACTGCAAGGTTTCTTTGTTCGTTTGTATCATCTTCTAGAATTAATCTAAATGTTGCCTCCAATATTTTCTTGATAGAAAACTGTACTCTGAACAGGTGCATTTTTTGCAGCCAACAGTAGAGCGCATAAAATTGTATCCATCTTTGTAACTTAAGTTGGTTGTTAAATTGCTTGGTTGATCAATGCCCGATGCAAATTGAATTTTTCTTGGTTTTACGAGTGCCTCCAACAGTTAGCCGCAAAAAAGAGGTTCAGAGGAGTCTTCTTGATATCTGTTTTAGAGAAATTCCAACTTCCGACAGGCCTGCCCCGTCATCTTGCTATGAATATACAGCCTGAAATAGTTGAAAGACTGGTGAGAATAAGATGATACAACCAGCGTTTAAAGAAGGTTGAATGAAATGAAGACGAGAAGATTGGATGGTGGTTTGCGAATAGCACTTCCAAGGTTTCTGAAGTGTTTGGAGTTGGAACTTTGAACAACAACTATTGTTTTTTATTTTGAAGTTTCGGAGACAGGTAGGAGTTGCACATGAAATATCATTTGACATAAAACCTAACTAGTTTCTGTCTTGGACATCAGATATGCATGGATTCTTCACCAGGCGTGGTATGCTTCTTTGAAAAATCACAGTTTCTCCCCTTACAGTTCATCTAGTGATATCATAATTTATCTAATTTGCCGCCCAAAGTCATTCTGGAGGAAGGAAAAATATAGACTATTCTCAGGGTTTGCTTTAGCTAATGCTGCATCTGAGATTGCTCTTTCATATGTTGATGTTATTTATTATTCTCTTCCCGAAAGAGCTGGAGTCGTGATTGGAGTCGTGATTGGTTGAATGTCGTGGCATACCAATATTGCCATTGTTTTTATATGTTTGAGGATTGGATTGGCTTGGAATGTCAGTTGTGGATAGACTTCTATAGCAGAGCACACTTGAACCTTGGCCGTGATGTTCCGAGTTTTATGGAATTGCATTTGGCATTATGGAACATAATAATATTGTCATTGCTAATGAGAGTGCTCATATAAGAATTCTACGTCAAAGCTACCTGTGTGGTAATTTTCCCTCCATAGGTTGCTGCCCTAATAATTAGGCTGTCCTTTTCCCAACATGTTCTAGTCCAACCTTAAAATGCTGGGGCTTAGTTGGATACAGTGGCTAACGTCATCGCACAATGCCTCTTTCAGACCTAGAAGTGGAACAAGGCTATGCAAATGGTGATCCACCCATTACATGAACAGTGGTACGTTAATGCAGGGGAGGCGAGTATAACCTCTGCTTCCAAAATTCTTAAATTGACCTGAAAGAATACACTGGTCAGTGATCAATCTCTTACAAAAATGTTCTCAAACAAGTTTTTTTTGTTTTTTTTTTAATCAAAGTATCAAGCAATATGTTTGCGTACCTTATTAAGTGATTCCTCTACAACTTAGATGCTTGTGTCATCTAATGGTCCTAACTATGCTTTAACCACCAAGCATATAATGAAGGAAGAGAGCGTCGGGAGGCATATGCCCTCCTTAGTCATTAAGGTTGTCAATTTCTCTTTTTAGATACAGGGATATGTGAGGTTTCAAAGTTTTCATACTTTGATCATCATCTGGATAAACATAATTTTATCGTCAACAATTTCCCTGTTTAATGGAAACTGGCCACTTGGATATGATGATATAGGCGTGTGGTGAGCAATGGCTTCTTTTTCTTTTTCACTTTTCCTGTTATTCTGCTTCTCTTTTAGTATAATCTACTGAAAGTTGGCAAGTTTTTTAAAGATTGGAATAAACTGTGCTGTGGAATTATTCGACCACATGATTGAGAACTTCCCTTTTGTTCAAGAGAAAGTAATTGTCCCTGTTGTTGTCTGCTTTCGATCTTTTCCCATAACCTTTCATATACTGCTATAGCTATCTAATGTCTACTCCCCTCCTTAACAGGTTTACTTAAAAATGTTGCAAAACTTGTAGATCACTAAACACACTTCAGTTTATTTTATCTTAGTTAACCATTATCAACATAATGTGTCTTTAATTATAGTGTGCAATCTGAGTTCTGACTCAGCATCTCTGTAAGAAACAGGATTAGCTAAAATGCTTATACCCAAATAACGTATATTTCACCGACCTTTTAAATGTCGCTTTTAAATAACGTATATATTCTTACGTTTACAATTTGTCATCCCATCGTACAATTTAGGAATGATCATAGCTATTCTCGCATCATGTTCCATATAAAGTTGTTAGCAGTGCTCACTCAACTTGTTGTTAGCTTTATTTTTTTATGGGGTCTTCAAATGGTTTATATTTTCAAACATAAACACATTGCCTCATCACAACTTCTGAATTCTTCACACCCTCTTCAGCAAGAAAAGAAAAAAAAACAACCCATTGGTTTCAACTGAATTATACTCCTATACAAGTATCTCATCAAATGGGCAGCATAGATATGTTTGTAAATGATAATACTAATGAAGAATTCATAGCTCAAAAAAGTCACTAGTCTGGATTGCATGGGAGACGTTTCTTTTACTACTTTCAACATTCTCGCCCCCATCTACAAGAGACTCAACTGTGAGGTAATTCTGTTATGACTGTATCATGTATCATTCAAGTTTTATGCAAAGTGCTGTCGTATCTGATAATCTTAGTTAGTTTATGAGCAGAAAAGGGAGAGTGAGTTCAGAGACTATTGGCTTAGCAGAAATCAAAGCATACTTGATGCACTCCTGCATCTAAAATCCTCAATTATATGCTTGCAGGTGTGTATGGTTTGGTGAATTATTTGAATTTGTTGAAAACCAAGGTTGTTTCGAGCTAAGCATATTCGTATCTTTCATCTGATCAGGAGTTTTGGGTTGGGAATGAAGAGCTCGTGACTATGTATGAGAGGCAGCTCAAGAATGCTGGCTATGCATCTTACAAGCTTGCTCGAACAAATGGCCGAGGAGATGGTATGATATTTTCATATGCTTTTGCTTGTATATGTGCATGTTAAAGGTTTAAAAACAATTACTGAGCTTTTAATGTTCACCTTCTTCTCTGACATCTGCGGTTCCTTAGTACAACTGATATTGTTTTGTTTCAAGTACGGTTCTTAGACTGGTATGTAACTTCGTCACGTTTGCAGGTCTACTAACTGCAGTGCGGCGAGACCATTTTCAAGTTTTAAATTACAAGGAAGTGTTATTCAATGACTTTGGCGATAGAGTAGCTCAGCTTCTTCACATCAATCTAGTTATGTTTCATTCTCAGAATCGAACTACAAAAGTTAACACGGAATCTCTTCTGGTGAATACACACCTATTATTTCCTCACAACTCAGGTTGTTGCCTTCATCGGCTACTACAGGTACGGCTCCATTGTTCACTTATGTTTCTCTTGTTGGAGTTTCACAATTTCCCCTATCCTATATCTTGTTTTCGATTGTAGTAAAATCTGATCTCTTATTTGATTTTGAAAGGTGTACAAGATTTTACAATACATTGAATCATATTGTAAAGAATACCAGCTTCCACCATTACCCATCATACTATGTGGGTAAGTTTGATTAAGTAAACCATTTGTCAAGCTGCAGTAAACATTATCATTCGACAATTGAAAGAAAAAAAGGAGTTAGGAGAAACTGCTACTTCCATTGTTACTTATCATGTATCTGTCGCTCTGAACAGGGATTGGAATGGAAGTAAAAAAGGCTATGTCTATAAGTTTCTCCGATCACAAGGCTTCGTGTCATCTTATGATACTGCCCATCAGTTCACAGATAGTGATGCCCATAAGGTTAGTATCTTTTTTCTACAAAAACAAGCATATTAAAGTAATAAATTTGATAAAAGCTAAAATGTATTCATTATTTTTTTGCCTCAGTGGGTTAGTCATCGAAACCATAGAGGTAACATATGTGGGGTGGATTTCATATGGCTTCTCAATCCAAATAATCCTCAAAAACCATTAAAGGAGAGCTTCATTGAAGCTATTCTAGGAAATATCAAGGTATGTAGGATCAAAATTTCCATTTTGTTCTTCACATATAATCACTTACTAATTGGATCTTGTTTTACCTTCAAACATTAGAACCATCTTAGAGAAGTATCAGCGACATGTACAGATCAGATACAACTTAAAACCCACTTCGAACACAACACTTTCATCACCTATCCTCAATTTTATGAAGCTTTTATTGAGGTATCCTCCACATTTGAATATAGTAATCCAAGAGATAACATGCTAGAAATTGGAAATAGTTTGCTAATTTTGTTATGCCTTTTTCCTTTAATTAGTTGGGCTTTATTAATCATCCTTCCAATGGACTGAGTATTGATGAAATAAAGGATTTGTGGGACTATATGGACACTGACAGAGATGGAGTGGTCACTTTTTCCCAATTTGATGTAAGTTTCAATGTTTTTTCCTTGTTTGGTTTCTTTCTGTACTTGGATTTGTTGTTTCGATTTCATATCAGTATACCCCAGATAGAGCACTGAATTCTCTTTTATTCCAGCAAAGAAAAATCAAAGAGGCAGAGGCTTGGGTAGACGAGTTCCATGTTTCGACTGCCATTGGTTTTGATGTTAAGAATGCAGTTCTCTTCCCTCGAGAGGTTGAACAAGGGATATGGCCTGAGAACTACTCATTGTCGGACCATGCACACCTCACTGTGGAGTTTTCTCCAGTAATGTTTGTAAAGTAAACTAGTGAACCTTGCTACTGAACTTGAAGCAACTCTTCCTTTAGTCTTATGATCATGCATGTAGAACTGCGAGCTTGTAAAGTGTAAATGTAGACACCAAATCATAGAGGATATAGTGAGGTTTGTCTAGCTTTCGACCCTATTCCTCGTAAAAACTCGTGATAGTATTTCAACTTCTTCATCATGTTCACTTGTAAGATTCAGTTACAATCTATCCCACTGAAAAATGGAATAGTGTAGGGTTCTAGTCTTAGAATCATTGAATCAAGTGAACAGTAATGGAGCCAGTATTTTTGTTGAAGGAGGCGATGTGATGAATCATAGTTAATTGATGATAATATAATATAATAATTAATTACTTTAACATAATTTTTTTTTTAATTTGAACAATACATAAATGACTATACAAAACATCATTGTTAAACAAAAGTCCATCTAATTTATGGGAGGATAAATAACTATGCAAAACACCAATTGCTAAACTAAACGACATATAATTTATGAGAGGAGTAAAATGATTCAACAAGCTACTTTGTAAGAGCACAAAAGATAGCTACTTTGTATGAATACAAAAGATAAATATATGGGAAAAAGTTAAATTGATATATAAAGTTAAGGGAAATTTTTATTTTCAAATGTAAAATTATATGTTACAAAAAAAATTGGGTTATTTTACAATTTGTCCTCTATCAAAATAGCTAATTACAGGTTATCCCCAATATTAATTACTATTGCAGTCTCTCCCATGACTACCAATATTAACATACGTTGACTACCAGAAAGCTCACATTGATTATCAAAATGCATTTAAACAATAACATAGATGAACCTCGAGATACAAACATGTATCTTGAGGAAAAAAATTAATTGGTTGAATTTTTCATGTATCTTCAGAAAAATTATATACACAAAATACAAAACTAAACCTCGATATGCGAATTCATCTCGAAAAAATACTTCAAAAAAAACTATTCTTATTCCTCAAAACAGACAAGAGAGGTTGGGGTTGCTGGTTGCTGGTGGCTGGTGGCTGGTGGCTGGTGGCAATGGTGGGAAGAAAATTAAATCAAGTATAGAGGGAATGAGAGGAAGATGCGGGGTGGTTGTCAGTCTCGCAGTAAATTGAGAGAGGGAGTAAAAAAGAAGGGGGAAGACACGGCAGAGTCGTCTGCATCGCACAGAACAGAGGGAGAGAGGAAGGGGTGGGGCGGGATGCGTCATCAACGTCACAAGGTGGGCAAATTGCAAAAAAAAAATCAGAAGTTAGTAGAGGCACTTGCCCCAATATAGATCCATGCCCCGAGTGATCTATACATTTCATTCTACTAGAGAACCACATGAATTCCAAAGCTTTGAACCACAAGTTACTCTTCCGCCTATCTGGTTATGTTTTACAAATCTTGCCATAAAATCAAACAGGAGAATAAAAATAATACCCAATAGTCCATCATGTGACACCCCAATGGTCATGAAGTGGTTATTACAAGTGCATCTCCAATGGAAAGCTCAACTTCAAATTCACAATGATGAACCCTTTTGAGGTTGAGGGTGGGTGTGCTCAATGACGGAGCCAGAATTTTTGTCGAGGGGGGGGGGGGGGGGGGGCGGAGTGATGTTATAATTAATTAAATATAATATAAAATTAGTTACTTTAACATGAATTTTTTTTAATCCGAAATTCTTCTGGCCTGGAAAAACCAGCGAGGTTGCTGCCTGGGGAGGCAAAAATACACTTTTGCCCCCCTATTTAACAACCTTTTTGGAAAAGGTGTTTAAAGAGGGGGGCAAAAGTGTATTTTTGCCTCCAGGCAGCAAACCAAGCAGGGGGATCCAGGCCCTGTAGAATTACTACTATATTCATTGATTACTACTATAGCAAAAAGGGGAGTACAACAAAGGCAGTCATTGAAGATGATTACTACTTATAGAAACACAACAGAAAAGAAGGGTTTGAATCGTTGATTACTACTACATGAAGAAAATGAGGAAGAGATTGAGTTGCTTACGATTTTTTTTGTGGAGATGACCAACACAATGATTAATGAAGACACCTGATACCTAGAAGAAGAAGAATAAGGTGGTTTGGATCCTACTGGATGTTGTGAAGATGAGCTCAAATAACTCAATAGTTATAGATCTTTGAAGATGGTGAAATATAGGGTTTCCCTCATCTTATCCAATCGATGGAGTGTGAAGAAGAAACTGTGAATTTTGGTTTCTTTGAGGAGCAATTCTAGATGGCCTGGGAAACCAGCTTGGTCCCTGCCTGGGGGGCAAAAATACATTTTTACACTCCTCTTTAAAACACCTTTTTGGAGTATATTTTTGCCCCCAGGCAGTGATTTCCCAGGTCTGCTAGAATTTATGTTCTTTGAGAGATTTGAGGGATTTAACCTCTATCTCTAAAAGTAGAGTTTGAATTTGATATGTACATGATTTGAAGGATGAAGTCCTAGTTGAAATGAAAAGTGAGAATAGAGGAGCAAATTAAAAACTAATTGAGAGACAAATAAATTATTAAAAAAAAAATCTCAAAAGTCAGTGGGGGTTGCCCCACCTGAATCCGTGCCTGAGTGTGCTCCAATAAGCAATTTAAGAATTTTTTTTTATAAAAATTGTTAAAAACAGGTAAAGAATCATTTTTGCCATTTGCCAATTTTTCGAACTAAAATGGACCAAACTACAAAATAATGTTGCATTCCCAAGACTATTTGATGCGCCTAGCCACCCTAAATGAACCATACCCATGCCCTTATATGACAATTAGTTGGGTTGAAACCTCTAACCGATTTGACTTCAAGCACGAAAATGAACCCTAAAAATCTTACTTTGACTTTTGAGTTTGCCCTTTGGAGATACTCCAAACAAACCGTGAATGATATAATGAACATATCATATCCCATGAAACTCTCTTGAAATGTGTAAGAGCTTTTAGAGCATCCATGATTTTACCATTGCCAAATCAAGCAAAAATATGAAACCAGCTTAAACTCGTTAATTGCTAAAAACTTGACATTGCTAAATTCCCTTGAACTATGTAAGAGATTCGTCTAGGAGGTGTTTTCCATGAGATGATTCACAACACTAACACTCTCATTCCTCTCACAAACCTCCACGAAACTATGGTAAAGTTTCCAACTCTAGAAATTTGAGTCTCTCATCTCACCACCAAACAATATCAAAAGCTATTTGACGTAATTTAGTGCTCTTATTTTTAACGATAAGGTTCGGGAGTCCTCAAGCCCCCCAACTTGCTTTCCACAAAAAAATATACGACAAAGCTCCATGATCCATACCCGACCCATTTTAGGACCCGCCCTAAGACGTTTCTCTCGAAATGATGAAAAAAACAGAACAAACACCCCAACACTCGGTCACTCTTCACTCTGTCTCTGCTACAGATGAAGTGATAATGGACGTTGTGTTCTGCCACACCACCACACAACCTCTTCACACTTCACACTTCTCTGCTACTCCTCCCTCCATTGTCTTCCCTGTCACCAGACTCAAAACCCTCCTCGCGTGCTCTTCCAAACCCTCTTCAGACCCTTCCCAAGTATCCCCCAATGTTCGTCGACCCACAATCCCCAAACCCCCACAACCAAAACCCTCACTCCAAACCCTCATAAACCCACAAACCCTCTCAAAACTCTCGTCACCCCTTTTGAAATCGAGAAAAAACCCTACCCTTTAAACCCCCAACTCTCCCCTACACACCCTTTGAGGAATCTTGTAATCCCCTCCAAGATTGAGAAGAACCAAAACAACAATCTTGCCAACAAGTTATGGCTTACAAGCAAAATCTCACCTCCACCACCACCACCACCACCGGTTCAAGAAGAACCAGTGTCGAATTCTTCGAAAGAAGATGAAGAAGATAGGGTTGTGGATGGAAAGGGGGATGAAGTACCCAAAGTTCCAGAATTCAGGCAAGAAGGGAAAATCTTTGTGGGGAATCTGCCTCTATGGATTAAGAAGAATCAAATTGCGGAGTTTTTTAGACAATTCGGGCCGGTGAAGAATGTGGTGTTGGTGAAAGGGCATGAGGATTGTGAGAGGAATGTGGGATTTGGGTTTGTGATATATGGGGGTCCGACTGCGGCAGACTCTGCTGCCAAGGCAGAGGTGTTTGATGGGGTTGAGTTTCATGGGAAGGTTTTGACTGTGAAGTTGGATGATGGGAGTAGATTGAAGGCGAGGGCGCAGGAGAGAGAGAGGTGGTTGAAAGGATCGGATGAAGTGGAGTACAGGTCGCAGTGGCATGAAGAGAGGGCGAATTCTCGGAAGGCGTTCAAGAGGATTGTTGATACTGAAGAGAATTGGCAGGTGGTTGTTCGAGCTTTTGAAAATGTTAAGAAGGTAAAACGTTTTTATTATATCTAAAATGACAGCTTCATTATAGCCAAATTAGTTGATTATGTATTGGTTAAGAAAAAGGCGATTAAGCACTGTCATCGAAAGTTGTGATAATTTGGAAATATTGGAAAAAGGAAGAAAATCCAAACTCCCAAGTAAAGAACTATATTCTTGCTTTACACATTACCAGAGTTCTTACTTATGAGAGATAGTGCATACGTTAGTTTCAACCTATTGATTAATTTCACAGGCTCATTTCCATGGTTGTTTTGTTTAAAGTTCCTTTTTTAGGAACTTACACCGCTTACTTTTCAAATCTTATTCAAACCAAGCATTTTATTTTTTTGGATTGTCAGCCTTCAAGAGGAGAATTCGGTTTAATGATAAAATATTATGCAAGGAGGGGTGACATGCATCATGCACGCCAAACTTTTGAGAGCATGCGAGCAAGGGGTATAGAACCAAATTCACATGTTTACACCAGGTAAGAGCTAGTTTTTGTCTGCTAACATTTCGTTACAATAAATTATGGAGTATGAAATCTTTCTAGTGCTCAACCAGGGAACATTTTAAAACTTGAAATTAATTTGAATACAGATTCTTGTAATCTGTAGCTATCTAGAATTCTAGATCCAGTATCTTTTAGATTGTGATTGGGTTGGAAACTTTTGACTGGAAAATGCTTTGAAACTTTTCGTTGGTTCCAATGGACCCTTTTTTTTTATAAACATTGTGCTGTAGAAAAGAATAAGTGGGATAACCATTTTTCGATCCTTCCATAAGAATAAATGAATTTCTTGTGGGGATATGCATTGTTTTTACAAAGTACAATGGTAGCCAACAAAAATTTCCGTGTGCAATCAGGCAACATTTAATGATTTCTGATTGATATTTTCCAACGTAACCACATAGTTTGGTTTTTCTCCTGAAGTTCAGTGATGTTCACATACTAGGCACGTCCTAGTCTAAAAGGATCCGTACTGTCCCATTTATAGATATGTGACATTCTCCCACATTGAAAGCAGTTCATTTCATGCAGCCTTATTCACGCTTATGCAGTTGCTAGAGATATGGAGGAAGCATTGGCCTGTGTCAGGAAAATGAAGAATGAAGGCATTGAACTGACTTTGGTTACATATAGCATTCTCATTGGGGGATTTGCTAGAACTGGTAATGCTAAGTAAGTAATATGCACACTTATCTGTTTTATATTTCTAGTTGTGTTCTAATAATAATGTCACTGGTCCGGTTAATACTTTTCCTAAATAAGCACATAACTGTTTATTCCTAATGCTCGTATGTTATTTTGAAAGAGCTGCAGATAAATGGTTTAAGGAGGCAAAAGAGACGCATGGGACCATGAATGCTATCATTTATGGCAACATAATCTATGCTCATTGGTGAGTGTTCTTTTAAGATGAGTTATGTATTTTTTTACTGTTTTATTGTAACTATATTTAGTCATGTCAATGTTTGGGGGTTATTTAAGGTAAGAACATGTTGATATTAGTTGGTTGATCAGTCAAATTCTCAAAGGATTATTGTAGTCAGAATCGAAGTTTGACAGTTTTATTTAATTTTGAGTTATATCTTGTTGCAATATTTTGAATGTATATTTAGTCTTCCAATTTAGTTCATCGTGTAGATTGGGCATATGGCAAATAGTGTAAGAATTTTCTATCTGCTTATATACTATGTAAGATGGAATTTGCATTCATCTGCGTTTGTCCTTAGTTTACTTTTGTAAAGTTGCTTAGTGGAGTTAATTTCAATAAGAAACATTTTTGTTCAATATTGTAATGTTGGACAATTTTATTTTATTTTTATCAGCAAAACAAAAAGTATTGTATTCATATAGACAAAAAAAAAAAGAAAAAGACAAAGGGTATACATCAGTGATTAACTATTTGAGTTCCATTTTATTTCCTCCCAATCAAACATACAAGAGGAGAAAAGTGTATCCGTAAAAACACCTCAAGAGTGATCTTAATGTCAACCCAAATACTATGTACATCTTTGGAAACACTCTTTAAAGTTCTATTCTGTCTTTCTCTCCAAAAGACCCAAGCAAAGGCATGGAGCAGCCTAGCTCACTCCAATTTCCCTATGGGGGGAAAAGATTGAAACTCCTTACATTGGTAGAAGACCTCAGCTCTTTGCTAGAAGACCACAGCTCTGGCATCTACTGAAATGAGGTTGGCATTGCTGCCTGAAGCCTGAATTCACTAAGGCATTCTTTCTAAACCAATTGAGAGAAGGGGCAAGATAGTAACAGATGGTCAATGGTCAATGCTCAATGCTCAATGCTCAATGCTCAATGCTTTCTGTGTCAACTCTACACATAGAGCGTTGATTAGGAATTACCAACCCTCTATTGTTTAAGTTATCTAGTGTGAGGAGTCTGCAATGGAGAATGGCCCACAAGAGAAAGCTAGCTCTAGGAAGAACTTCCTTTAACCAAATGAGTTGCTGAAGTTGTTGAGTCCTGATCTCATTATCTGAAAATAGGAGATGAGTTCTGATTTTGTCATAACAATCTTTCACTGGGAAGCCTTCGCCTTGCCTGCCCAAACCCTTAAGTCGGGTTCATCATCAAGCTGGTCATGTGCAGCATGGCACAGATTGGCCATTTGAGGAAGTTCCCAATCATTGAGACATCCGAGATGGTTGGCCATCTGGGCTGGTGGAATAGAAGTCTTTGATCTTTCCTTGTTTTCTATCACAAGCATTGTAAATTGCTGGAAATTTCCCCTTAAAGAGGCAGATCACCAATATTCCAGAAGCTGATTTGTCCCCTTTGTGCGCTTCAAAACCGATATGATCTGAGAAGAGTTGCTTATGACGCATGATACGCTTCCATAAAGACCACCCTTGTGGTTGTGTGTGAGGACTGGCAAACCTGTCCAAGGGTCCGGCCCCATATTTGGCAACCAATCACCCTTCTCCAGAGGGCATCAAGTTCATTTCCAAATCTCCAAATCCATTTCATGAGTAAAGCTTTGTTGAATTCTTTGACCCTTCTGATCCCAAGACCACCCTTATCTCTGGGTTGACATACTTTCTTCCAGTTGAGAAGGTGGTATTTCTTCTTAAGGGGAGAGCTTCCCCAAAGGAAATTTCTCGTACATTTCTCCATTCTAGTAGCTATGGAAGTAAGAACAGTACAACGAGAGAGCATGTGAACTGAGATGCTAGAAAGAGTACTCTTGATGAGTGTTGTCCTGCCAACCTTAGCAATATATTTCTGCTTTCAAGTACTGAGTCTGCCTTCCAAATGTTCAAGAGGGTCTTCCTACACTCTAGAGGGAGCCCCAAGTAAGAACAAGGACGGAACCATTGCTGCAGCCTAGAACTGAAGCCCATAGATTGGTAATGGTGACCCCTCCAACTGGGAACAATTTTGTTATGGCATAGTTTACCTTCAAGTCCTGAGCACACTTCAAACTAGATCAAAACATGTTGAATGGCCAAGACTTCTTTCTCATTTGTCTCAAAGAAAAGGATTGTGTCATGTGCATATTGGAGAATTGGTATATATGGTCCTTGAGCATTGACTTTGAACCCATGTATCATGTCTACTCTTCTGCCGTCAAGATCAGGGAGCTAAGCCCTTGAGCTGGGAAGGAGGGTCACCTTGCCTTACTCCCCTAGTGGCTTGAAGTAGTAGCCTGATGGGGACCCATTGAAGGATATTGAGAAAGTGGCAGTAGATATGTGGTCCCAATTATTCCATTTGTCTCCCATACCAAACCTAGTCATCATATCTTGCAGATAACTCCATGATATAGTGTCGAAGTCTTTATAGCAGTCAATCTTAAGCATCAAACCAGGCATGCTTGCTTGATTCTAGAGTCAAGAATTTCATTGCCTATGAGGACAATAAGTTGTCTATTATCAACCCCAGCTGATTGGAAATGAGAGATAAGAGAAGGGAGAGTTGGGCTTGGCCGAGCTGAGAGCACCTTGGAGATGCATTTGCATAAAGATGGAATCAAACTTATAGGTCTGAAGTCTTATATCTTGCAGGCTTCTTTCTTCTTAGGAATTAGAGTGGTGTTTAACCTCCAATCAAGGAAACCAGTATTGTTGAAGTCTGTACTTCATGAATTCTCAAGATTTGGAGAAGAAATCAGTTGGGTATCCATCAATACCGGGTGCTACATCCTATTTCAGGGCTTTCATGGCAACAATTCAGGTTTAGTGATATGTGCTTGGAGTTGCTCACAAACTCTTGGGTGATGGTAGAGAACTGAATACCATCAATGGTGGGCCTCCAATTGATAGGATCAGTGTAAAGAGATTTGATCAGCAGTTACAACTCCTTGATCACCCCTGCCTTCCTTTTTCAGTGTATATGGTCTCTCTTGAGGAGTTGTACAAGCGCAGTTTTGTTATTAGCTATCTGGTTCCATTCATCATCATTGAGCTCCCTGTTCTTCAATAAGGTCAAGAGTCTGGAGGGAAGCTTTTAGCATTATCAATCAGGGTTTGCAGCTGACAAACACATTCAGGTTCCAATCTTTCAGGAAAGCTTTCAGTTGCCTAAGCTTGCTCCAAGGCCTGACACCTGCATTAGCATTACCAGATCAGATGAATGGGCGGCCCTCCAAAAGTGCTCAACATCAGAGATAAGAGTATAATGGCATTGATCATACCCATAATTGGTTGCATAAAGATGTCGTGCTGTCACACATTACCTCCCAATCTTAAAGGAGAAAGTACCAAGAACCCCTTCGTCTTTGCTCCCCATGCATACCCTCCTGTTTCAGTGAGATTTTGGCAATGCAAAAACTCCTTCCTTCCTCAGCAATTCCTTCCTTCCACAGATAATTTGGTATTTTGGTGTTGTCTTAGACGAACGTATTGATGTTTGGCAAAAACCTCAACTATTACCAATAACATAAAAATCTCCATTCCCATTGAAGATCATGATCTTCCAGGGTAATCGCCCATGTGTGTGAATACCCCCTTCTGAGAGGCATTTGAAAGAAGTTACAATCCACCAAAAGAGAGAATAATGGGTGAATAACAAAGTGCTCCAACTCGATCCAGTCAGAGTCAATGCTCAGTGCACCACACAGGTAAAAGTTGGTAGAGGTTTTATCGGAATCAGAGTGGTGAAGTCATTAAACTTTTAATGGACACTTAACTTGTGCCATGGCAGTGTTACAAATCTTTCCAAATACTGGAATCATTATCCATGATCAATGGGAAGGAAATCTCTTGTTCCATACAAAACTTGGTAAACCCATATCCTTAAAAGTCTCTCGTATTTCTTTCATTAAAGTTTTGGTGATATCATTGGATTATGCAATTTCTGTGTTGCTTATTAAGTATATTTATGCTTCATACATTTTATTAAATTGGTTTGCATAAAGATGTCGCGCTCTCACACATTATCTCCCAATCTTAAATGAGAGACCATAAATTCCTTCGTTTTTGCCTCCAATGCACACCAAGGAACCACAAACTCTTTGGAAAACTTGTCATACCTGTGTCTGACACGTATCCGACATCGACTCTCACACGATACGCATCGGACACATGGTCAACATGTCGGCAGGTTGTCAGACATATGGTCAGTTGTAGCCAATGTATCGGACACGCCTCCGACACACCCAAAACTCGGTCTGAACACAATCAAGACTCAACAACCAACTTTATTTTATTTTTTACTTTTAGGTGGGTGCATATAACCACCTAACTTGAAGGTTGTTAATCTATGTGAAAACTTTCAATTGTGATGCAAAATAAAGATGGCGATAAAGCATAGAAGTAATCTATGCTTCTTCTTCCCTACTCTACTTTGTTTTTTGTTGCGAGTGTGTCATCTTCTTTTCTCCACTTTTTTACATCTTCTCTATGTTTTTTCTTCTTTATTTTTTATCCAGCATAATTGTGTTTCATTTTCATATCCATACTTCTTGTTCCTTTTACTTAAATTCTTCTTTATTATTTATGTTCATATGACTAATATATATATATATAAAGAAATATGACGTATCGCCGTGTCCTCAAGTCCTAGTTTTTAAAAAAAAATTGAGTCGTCGTGTTCACGTCTAACACGACGCAAGTGCCTGTGTTTATGCATCCTTGATGCATATTATCCTGTTTCCGTGAGATTTTGAAAATGCAGGAACTCACTCCTTCCTCAGCAATGAACATAAAATGAAAAACAGTGGCACAAAGAAGTTGAACTCCCCCTCCAAAAATACTAATAATAATAATAATAATAATTCATAAAATGAAGAACAAAGAGTTTTTGGGAAAGGGCAAGTCGAGAAAAAGCAAACAAAAGCATGAATGACTATACATTTATAGTGGCAAGATGCAGTTATTGTATAAACCTCCACCGCCAGCCCATTGATCAGGGCAGATAATGAAGTGTTTTAGTGTCTGAGATGGGCATAAAGGCAAAAAACCTCAACTGTGACCAAGAACTTAAAAAACTTCATTCCCATTGGAGTAATCATGCTCTTTTGAGGGTTATCTCCCATCTGTGTGAATAAGGAGTTTGTGGTCGCTGTTTGGTATCCTTGAGGTAATCACAGGCTCACAGCAAATGCCTCTCGGAAGGGGTAAGAATATTAATAGTTGAGCCTCGAGGATAAATAAATCTGTATGGCTTTTGTGATATTGTGGGCATTGGCTTTATGAAAGACTGATGTTTGGCACAACTTTCTAAACCTTGTAAGTTGTAACCAACTTAGACAAAACAATGCATGTATAAATGCATTTGCAAACAAATGTATTTGAATTTGGATTCAAATGCATCCTAGTTTTATGTACCAAGTGGAAAGCCTAATGCCTTTAGGATATACTCATATACATATACACATACATATACACATACACATACATATATATATACATGTACATGTAAGATGAAAGATAAATTAATTCTGACAGTCGCAGAAATAGGGTTGAAAGATTAAGGAGTGATGTCATAGTGGCTTCACTAGATTGTGCTCGAACTTTTACAGTGTGAGCTCAGTGCTCAGCGCACCATGACCACACTGGTAAAAGTTGGTATAGGTTTTGTAGGGATTAGAGTAGCAGACAAGTCTTTAAACTTATCTCGGGCTAGTAATGAACACTTAAATTCTGCTTATTCCAATGCATTGTTACAAATCGTTCCTAATACTCGATCATGATCATCCATGAACAATGGGAAGGAAAAGGAAATATCTTGTCCCATATAATACTTGGTAGACCCATATCCTTAAAAAGTCTCATCCCTCAAATTTGCACTTCATTAGATTTTTGGGTGAAATCATTGGATAATGAATTTCTCTATTATTTATTTGTATATTTTCTGCTTCATGCATTTCAGTGTCGCCACTCTAAATTACTCGGAACGTGATGCACATTGTGGACTATTGACCTGCTTTTGCCAAAATTTGTAGTACTATTCATAATTTTTATTTTTGGGCTAAATGCAGTCAAACAATGAACATGGGGCGAGCTGAAGACTTGGTAAGGGAGATGGAAGAAGATGGGATTGATGCTAACATTGACATATATCATACTATGATGGACGGTTACACAAACATTGCTAATGAAGAAAAATGTCTTGTAGTATTTGAAAGGCTTAAGGTACACTGTTTGAAGAAAAGTTCACCTTTGACATAGTTTATGACTTTTGAGGGGTTTTTTTTTTTTTTTTTTCATTTTGAACAAAAAATGTGAAATATGTTAATGATGGAATGGCTTTATTGTTTGAATTTTGACTGCCACAAATAATCTTACGTTGTTGTAGGAATGTGGTCTTACACCTTCAGTGATCAGCTATGGATGTCTTATTAATATGTACACAAAGGTAACAACATTTCTTGCTGATCAACTTTTGCAGTCTCTAATCTTCTACTGTTTGGATGTTTGCTGTTATGTTATCATTCCTTGAAGTATTATGTTCAGCGCTGTCAAGGGCACTGGTTTCCCGTGCTAGGCATAAATATGAATCCATTTTTTGCTGTTCCTAGGTTACACCGGCATCATGCATTCTCCAAGATTGGGCATATGGCATAAGATCCAACTGAATGAGCTGAAATGTAGAGATAGTCATTTATGACATGTGCTGATCTTCATTAATTATATCTCACATATATGATGTGAGGTAGTGTCACTAACTAATGGTGAAGATAATAACTGCTCTCAAAATCAGTAAATTTGCAATGATGGTTTTCCTTTCTTTTCCAGTAGAAAAATGGAAGTTCTTGGAAACTTTACAAATTCCTCAGCATCCTACACCCCGAGTTCCCAAAAACCAGGAAATATGACATTTGTTCTGAATAATCTTGGATATGTAAATCCATACACCCAGGGGAGTTTATCCCACTGATTCTGGTTAAGTAAAATCAAGTTAAGACAAAGGTCACTTACAAGTGATCTTGCAAGTTGCAACTGTGCTAGAATTGCGCTTTTTTCTGTTCTTTTATTTGTTATTTATTAGCAGTTCTTTTGATTCTTGGATGCGTATTTCTTGTTTGTAAGCTATATTGCACTTGAAGATGATGTATGTGAACATTTTGACATCTGGCAAGCTCACTACTTTTTCAGATGGGGAAGGTCTTAAAAGCCTTGGAGGTTAGCAGGATGATGGAATCGCATGGCATTAAACACAACATGAAAACGTACTCCATGTTGATGAATGGATTTTTAAAACTAAAAGATTGGGCAAATGCGTTTGCTATATTTGAGGATGTGGTCAAAGCAGGATTCAAGCCTGATGTTGTGCTCTATAATAATGTTATTACTGCATTCTGTGGAATGGATAACATAGATCGAGCTATTCGTACCATTGAAGAAATGCAAAGGCAGAGAATTAGGCCCAGCCCCCGGTCATTTATGCCAATAATAGATGGATTGGCAAAAGCTGGAGAAATGCGGAAAGCGCTTGAGATTTTTAATATGATGAGACGGAGTGGATGCATGCCAACTGTGCACACTTTCAATGCACTGATCCTAGGCCTTGTTGAAAAGCGTCAGGTAAGCCTATATTTATTATTTAATAAGAATATCCTAGAAAATACTAAAAAGTGACAATTTGTCACTACCCAACATGGACAGACTGCAGCAGGCGCCTCTATGTATGATAAAGTATTTCTGCATATGCCTGCTGCTTGGATACAACATAGTTTCTGATATGCGAAGTTCTTAGAAATGAAACAGGTATAGAAGATCAGCAACTTATTGTTATGTCTATAAACTAAAATAATTAGTTGTCAAAGGGACCTTGTCAACAATTTCTAGTAATTTCCAATGATTCAGACATTTAGTAACAGGTTAGACTGTCACTACTGTTAATATGAGGAATGATATCAAGATGTCTTATGTAAATCAAAGTCTGTGTCTACATGGACAGTGTAGGACTGAAAATGATGATGGATCCTATCTGTTCTGTTGTTTATTATAATAAAAAAAAGGACTCCAACTGTTGATTGTGTGTATCATCAATAATGAGTACAATGGGCTATTCAATTACCAACAATTCCAAGAAACTTCCCTTCTAGTGTAGCTTTTTCTTGTACCTGCCTAGTGTTCCCATCAGGATAATCAATATACTTAATTGACACTTTTCCTTGCAAAATCTCCCATTACCTGTTCTCTACAAGTGATTGTCCATGTTCAGAGTGAACTGTAACTGATACAGAAAATATTGTGCAACTTTGCAAGGTCATTTTATGATTTCCTAGAAGTGATACCAAACTTCTAACATAACTCAATAGTCTCGAGATATCGTACGTTTGAAGTATCAGAGAGATATGTTTATCCAATATGTTTTAGAACAAGCATGCCAGTATAACACATCACACTAGAGCAAGGAAGCACGAACTCTTCGAAAACTTGGTGTCCGACACGTATCCGACGCCGACACTCACTCGACACGCCTCTAACACGCATCAAACACTTGGTCAACATGTCAGTAAGTGTCAAACACATGGTTAATGTGGTCAACGTGTCGGACACGCCTCCGATAGACTCGAAACATGGTCAGGACACAATTATGACTCAAAAACCAATTTTGTTTCATTTTTTACTTTGGAAGTTTGCAAATAACCATTTAATTAATGTTGTTGATCCATCTAAAGTGAATGACTATTTCAATTGTGATTTCAAACAAATAGGGCAAAAAGCCACTAAAGCATAGACTACATAGTGTCTTCTTAATCTTTGCTTTTCTTCTTCTCTAATTTGTTTCTTTTCTCATCTATTTCTTCTCTACTATACTTTTTCTCAACTTTATTGTTTTCTTGCAATAGTCTCTCAAGACACGCTAGGAAGATCCTTTATTAGATTATTATTTATGTTTATATGACTTACTAAAAAAATAGTAGGACGTGTTGACATGTCCGCGAGTTCTAGTTTTTTCACATCATCTGTTTTTCAATATTTATGTCACATTTCTTAGGTATCTCTTTTAGTATCCTGTCTGACCTTTGCAGATGGAGAAAGCTCTGGGAGTATTAGATGAGATGTCACTGTCTGGCATACCTCCTAATGAGCATACATACACGAACATCATGCATGGCTATGCTTCTCTGGGTGATACTGGAAAAGCATTTCAATTCTTCACCAAAATGAAAGATGAAGGACTGGAGCTTGATGCATTCTCTTATCAGGCATTACTCAAGGCCTGTTGCAAGTCAGGCAGGATGCAGAGTGCTTTAGCTGTAACAAGAGAAATGGCATCTAAAAAAATTCCTAGAAATACCTTCGTCTACAACATACTAATTGATGGGTATGGATTGCTTATCCTGCGAATATGTTTAAATTTTGAGGCATTTTATTTCATTGGAATCATTTAATCTATTCTCAGTTTCTTGGTTTTCTGTTTTTCGGTTGTTCGTCTTTGAAATAACTTCTGACATGTACTTCAAGATTTCTCTGACTAAATTTGTGTTTGTGTTTTGACAGATGGGCTCGAAGAGGGGATGTGTGGGAGGCTGCTGACCTATTGCAACAGATGAAGCAAGATGGTGTTTTTCCTGATATCCGTTCATACACATCTTTCATACATGCGTGTTGCAAAGCTGGAGATATGCAGAGGGCAACAAATACCATGAAGGAAATGGAAGCTGTTGGGGTGAAACCGAACATAAAGACCTATACAACATTGATAAATGGCTGGGCCAGGGCGTCACTCCCAGAGAAGGCATTGAGTTGCTTTAAAGAGATGAAGGCATCTGGTTTGACACCAGACGGAGCTGTTTATCATTGCTTGATAACATCACTACTATCTAGGGCTACCTTCACGGAGGAAGATGTTTATTCAGGAATCTTGTCCATCTGTAGAGAAATGATAGAAATTGGTTTGGTTGTAGATATGGGGACTGCAGTTCATTGGTCCAGGTGCCTACGGAAAATTGAAAGGACAGGGGGAGAGCTTACAGAAACTTTGCAAAAGACTTTCCCCCCTGCATGGAATTCTTATGACAATCTTGCTGCGAAATCCATTGGAACAGTCAAAGAGGATGATATCGATATTGATCTCAACAATGGAATTGCGCATAACAAGGACGCGAGTGATGATGATGACGACTTTGAAGAGAGTGATGAAATTGACAGTTCATGGTTCTATAGAAGTTAATTGTACCTGTACAACACCAGGCTTGTTATGTGTAAACAAAGTGGCAATAAGCATGGTTGGTGGGCTATACTGAAACTAACCTTTGAAAGAGCAGAGAATGGGCTCCCTAGCTCCTACATTTGGTTGGTTTGGTTTGGATTTGGGAACAGATCTTTAGATTTTTCTTGTAATTTAGCTTTATATAACCTTTTTGTTTTGTGCATATGTAGTTGATTAGCGGCATTCTTTCGTGCTGGGCTCTCTTCTTTTTAGCAGAGAACCTTTCCTTGTACTGCATGTTGTTCAAGATGTAAGACTTCGGAATCTGATTATAACTGTAATATACAAAATGTATCAGCACTTAGCCCTGTTTTACATTTTGTGTGGGCTTCTAGATTTCATTACTGGTGATGTAATCTTGCAGTTAGATTGATGCCTTTTACGTTTTCATTTTCTTACAACTTGCAATCAATGATCATGACCGACTATAACAGAGTTCTTTACCCTTTTTGTACTCATAAAAGATGAATGGCGCTTGAGTTTACATCAAGAGTGTCAAAAATCTCAAACACTTTCTTTTTTTATTCTTTTTCTTTTTTAATTTAATCTTTTCAAGACATCACTAGGATTTTTCAATCATGAGTTGTGTCGTCATTTTTTTCTCGAGAGAATTTTTTTTTTCAACACTTACTTGATTGGCATACTAGAGAAGACATTAATGTATCAAACACGGGAGTCATGAAATGAAATTAGCATTACATGTTTGAAATCTCTGCATATTTGATATGGGCAAGGAGTGGTGGCATCACCAGTACATTGTAAGTGCTCCTCATAAACAAATTTAGGTCCAGGTTTCATTCAATTGTGGCAAGGGTTTCTAGAGGATGATTGGTGAACTTTTCAAGATGTTTTACATTTCTTGTAGAGTTTATCAAGAACATACATAAAACCTCATAATTGTTGAGTTTATCAAGACCATAACTTATACACAATGTGCTAATCTCTTCGGCTAATGTTTTCAGACAATGAAGAAACTACCACCACTTCATGTGAGCCTCTTCATTTTCCTTTTCTTGAGGCAACTTGGTAGAACATACATGTTAATCCACTGGACTTCATGTGATTATTTCATGCTTCCACGGCCAGGATTATTCATCAAGGGTGTTGTTGGATCTGTTTTGAAGAGTTTTTTTTTATCCATAAAATTCACATGGATACGTTTCTGTTTTGAAAGTGCCAGCCATCGATCATAGCTACTTACCAATAATCCTTGCAAGAACAATCTCCATCAACAAGTCTATGAAACCGTACTCTGTCCCTAACAATGATCTCCTGCCCGTATACTTTGCTGATTATCTTTGTCACTGCATGGCAATCCTCACAAACCTGCAAATTCTTCACGACTCGAATCACAACTGGAGCTTTTGTCTTCAATAAACCATAAACAATTGCTAGTCTATCACTGTGCTCACAAAGTGCACCTTTTTCTCTTCATCATCAACATCATGCAAAACAGCCGACCTCCAAGGATCATGGCCAACACGACAGACCCTCTCACTCATATCTCTCGGCACTTCCCGAATCTCCTTTGCCTCTGGGTGTGACCAGTCACTCACCACAAACTCATGTACAAATCCATCAATCTCAATTGAGCTACAACCAGGTACTGCTTTCATGCCATTCTCTTTCATCATCTTCCTGACACAGCTCACTAACTCCCACAAAGAATTTGCTGCATACAAGTTGGATATAAGCACATAATTTTCTGAATTGAGTGGCTCCAATTCAAGAAGCCTCTCAGTAACAACCTCTCCTTTCTCTAAATTGCCTTTCTTTTTGCAACCCACAAGTAGTGTTCTAAAAGTTACTGGATTCGGCAAGATATGCATTGTTTCTAGAAACTCATAAGCCTCTTCAACAAGCCCACCTCGACAAAATATGTCGACCATACACCCATAGTGCTCCATCAACGGCTCAATCCCAAATTCGAGCATACTCAGACCAATATCATTTCCCCTCATACACTAGACCATGATGAGCGCAGGCAGACAGCACCCCAACAGATGCTCGGTTTCACATTTGCTTCTTTCATCTTATCAAAAACTTCCAACGCATCCTCTGCAAGCCCATGAATTTCCAACCCCACAATCATCGAACTCCAAGCTTTCGTGTCTTTTTCAAACATCCTATCAAACACATCTTTCACCCTCTATCTGATCCACATACTTATCTATAAACGCATGAACCCATTTCCCCGTGCCCCCGCCGCCGCACAAGCACTAACTACACTAACCATAGTAACCTCATCCGGACTAATCCCAACCCTCTGCATCTCCCTAAACAAACCCAGTGCCTCATTAACCAACCCAAGCTTGGCATACCCACTAATCATCGTACTCCAGGTAACCAAATTCCTCTCAGAAATTTCATATAACATCACCCTCGCAAGCCCCAGCTCCTCACATTTCGCATAAAAATTCACCAGCCCAGTCTGCACAAAGGGGCTCGACCCCAACCCAGACCTCAAAACATGGGTATGAACCTGACACCCTTCTCTCAAAGTCGATACAACAGCACAAGGCTTAAGAAGAAAAGCAATCGTAAAGCTATTCAGGTTCGGGTACCCTCATTTCACCAACCTATTGTAGATGAAAATGGGTTCAGGATCTGCGAGCAACCCCGAATCATGCAATTCCATGAAAACAAGTTTGGGTTTTGGATTTGGGCGAAAAGGGTCCGAGCGTATTGGATGTCTCCGAGAGGGGGGAGTGCACAGAAGCCTATTAGTTGGCTGCGTGCGTAGGATTTGGAGGAGGGTGGGAGTGCGCATTTTAGCACGTGCGAGTGGATTTGGCGAAAGACTCTCATGTTGGGGCATTTTCGGATCAGTGAAGCTACCAGTTGTTCTTCTTCTGCTACTAAAACTACTGTGTTGTTGTTGTTGTTGTTTGTTGTTCATATAGGGAGCTTTGGCTTTCTCTACTGTTCACTCACTCTTTCCCTCCACTTTTACGGGTTTTAACGGTTATTTGAAATGTTGGGCTTGGTTGGGCTGAATGGCTGGCCCATTAGGTATCTTATATTCTTGATATATATACGAATGGATATCATATGAAACAATTTACGGCTGTTCAAGAATCCCGGTCCATCCCAGTCTGACTCAAGCCGTTTTGGTTTTGACCCATTTCAAACCGGGACCAATCGATTTCTACTAGGGGTGGGCACGAGACGGGATATGACAGGACGGACCACATCCCTATCTCATCCCATTCGTTCGTGATCAGGACGGGAAAGACCTCATACCAATCTCGTCCCTTCTCAAACGGGTTTAGGACGGGATGGGACGAGACGGGACGAGATGAGTGGGTACTAAATAGTCTTCTAATGAAGAATACAATAAGATTTCATCACAAATTGCTCACACACTAATAATGTTAAATTAATGTACATATCATTGTAACAATATTAAATGTCATGTAAATTTATTGTATAATGAACTTACAATTTTTTTAATGTTAAGCATCATTTATATGATACACTAACCAATAGTTGTACATATAGCTCATAGTGTAAAACTAAAACAAACTATCATTTGACTTTAATGTTTTAAAAAATAATTGTCCTATAACCAATCTAAAATGTGAAAAAAATATAAATTTTCATGGATTTTATTTGACCCAAAATATCCAAACTTAAATTGTTATCTAAACAAATAGTACTAAGGAGAGTGTATTGTATTTGGATTTTGTGAGCAATTTAATAAATTTCATGGATTCTGAAAATTCAAGTGTATTCAATTTGGATTTTAAAAAGTCCACAAAAGTCTAGGAGTATTCAACCTGGATTTTAAAAAGTCTTTCTGAAATCCACAAAGTCTAGGGGTATTCAATATGGATTTCAGAAAGTCCACAAAAGTCTTAGGGTATTCAAAATATCATTCATATTTATGGATTTGGAAAATCGTGGATTCTCATGGACTTTGTAGTGTTAGGTATAAATAACAAAGTTCAATAGTTTGTCAGCCTCCATATCAAAGATTTCAACGTGAAAAAAATCTCCCAAAGTTCTTCCTTGTGCCAGCCGCGAAGAGGTTGGTTCCCATCCTCTTGTTTTCTCGATTCTTTTTCTATCTTTACATAAGTGTTCATAGTTGCATCGTTGATGATTTTGGATTAGGGTTTGGATTAAATTAGGGTGTTAGGGTTTAACGTCTTCACACACAATTGCTTTGAGAAATAGTAAGAGACCCATAGGCAGTGAAAGCCCTTCCTCACCCCATTTGGCAATAAAAGCCTTACTTTCAAAGTAAACACTTCGTCATTGAATTTTCCAACCCCTTTGAAGCCATAACTTCCTGAAAGGGCTAGAACAGAAGTTTAAATGGTAGAAACTTAGAAAGAAGTCATGCTTTTGTTGTGATATACATCTAAGAGTTTTCGTCCACTAATGGAAGTGGATCTACATACTAAAGATCAATCTGCAAGTACAGACAGTATATGATTGAAGGGAGATGTTTGGTAGACAAGGGCTATATGAAAAATTACAGTGTAAAATGCAGCAGAATGCTTTTTCTAGTTGCAAAGTACACGTCAGTACTGTCTTAATGGCTATCATGACATTTTTTTGACTTTTAGTTGGAATAACTAGACATTAAGACAAGATTGCTCCAAGACTACTTGGATGACCAAAATTAATTATGACACAACCTACAGGGAAAAACCCAAATCAATGATCCAAGAGGTTTCTGCACATTTATGATAACAGTGTAATCAAAATGAATATAATCAAGGTGGAGTGGTGATCAAGCAAATGTCAACGTTGCTAACAATGATAATGAAGAAAGTGACCACGATCATGAAGAAGAAGAATGATCATAATACAATTTTATAGACGTTTACTTCTTATTTTAAAGATGTTAATTAACGACCTTTTCTTTTTCTAGTTTTTTTAGCACATGTATCTCTTACTTTGTTAATTATATGCAGACGTTTTTTTTTGTTTCATACTTACCAACTTCTTTTTTATCTTGCAAATAATTAGAAATCTGTAAAAATCGTTCATACAAAATCCGTGGATTTTCATAAATCTCTAGAAAGTCTGTAGCAAAAGTCTATGGATTTAAGAAATCAACAAAAGTCAGTGGACAATTTAAAGAGTTTGTGAACAATTTAAAAAGTTTGTGGACAATTTAAAGAGTCCGTGGACTTTTCAAATTATTTTTCAATTCCATAAGAATCCATATACAATATACCCTTGTAAATCAAGCAAATTTTGGATAGTAGATTTAAACACATCATAAATTTTTCTTTAGAAGAATGGTTAGATTAAAATTAATAATAATAAATATTAAATAAATAAATTCGGGATGGGCGGAATTGAAAATCTTCATCCCACTCTAGATCGGGACGAGACGGAATCAGGATGAGTTTGGTCAATCCCAAAAAAATCGGGTCGGGACGGGATCGGGATCGGGATCGCGGGATGAAATGCCCACCCCTAATTTCTACCATTTCATCCTGGTTTGGTTTCGGACCGGTTAGAACCGCTCTCCAAAAATTCAGTTCCGGTCACTGAGGAATCTCTTAATTAAGCTTTGAAATTATACTAATCCATCCCAAAATCAGGCCTTTATCATTCAAACAACCAAAATCACTTTTAAAAAAAAAACCTAAATTTCAGACAAATACTAACAAATTTGGTGGATATTGAAACTAGGTGAACCGATCGAACAACCTTCTGAGCTCGCTTAAAGACCTTTTTTAACACATTCTAAACAAACTGAACTAAAAGATCCAAGCTTTGAACTTCATCTTCATCACCCTCATCATTTGTTTCACCTCCATCCATGAAACTCCCATTGCCCCCTTTGCCTTAATTGTGTGAATCAATCATGAGATATTTATCCTGTTTAAAATTCAGCCCAAATTGATGAACCCCATTATAGATTCGTAGGTTTTGTTAATGGAAAATGAAAGGGTAAGAACGAGGGTACCTGAGAGCAATGATTGTGATTTTGCGAAGTTATATGAAAATTTGCCGAAATTTTTTATTTTTTTAATTATTAAAATAAAAATGGCGAAAGAAATTTTTACATTTTTTAAGGGTTTTTCAAAAAAAATTGAGGTTTTTTCATAAATTTCGGGGTTTTTGTAAAAATACAAAAATCGGCTACTAAAATTTACATTTTTTAGGATGTTTTCTAAAAATTTCGATTTTTTTTTTCTAATTATCATCTATTCTATTTATTGATTTTTGAAACCACCCCATAATTTCCTAATTATCACTTTTTTTACTTATATATTGATTTTTTAAACTACCCTTTGATTTTCTAATTATAAGTATTTTGGTTTCATTTAATGTGTTTAATACATTTATTTACTTGCACATTATTTTTCACATATTTAATATACCCTCAAAATTCATTATATATTTCATTTATCCTCGAAAATTTTTACGTTTTTTCTTTACACATTGAAATTTCTTAAAATCAAGAAACTGAAATTAACTTTTTTTTTATCTAATATACCCTCAAAATTCATTATATATTTCGTAATATACCCTCAAAATTCATTTATTTACATTTTTCTTTACATGTCGAAATTGTTTTTTTTCTAATATATCCTTGAAATTCATTATATATTCCGTAAAAAACTTTTTTTACTTTTTTTTTTGGCTGGATTAACTAAGGGAGAGAGATTTCAAGCTGCTTTTTTTTTAAACCGAGATGACATGGTTTCATACCGGTTCAAATTAGTCTAGGACCAACTGGTTTTGCCCAAAAAATTTCTCCATGCCATCTCCTTCCATTGGACCGGGACAAGCCCAATCCCAAACCCTACCCAATGTATTTCTACATATTTTTTATTTATTAGAATACGTAAAAACAACGTAATGTTACAATTTACAATTTATTTTGAGCTTTTACTAAAATAATTCAAGTATCTTTATTTAGAGCAAATAATTGTATTAGAACGGGTTGATGTGATACTACTCATTTGTAAACGAACGGAATTTGGGGTTACACGCATGTCAATCAGGGGCGACATATGGCACGCCCCATTGCCTTATAAACACATCTCGAATGGGAGACCTAAAACTTTAAAAAATAAATACATAAGAAAGTCTCGAGCTTTTTAAAAATAAGCTGATAAATGAAGCATACAAGCCTGAATTGATTAAAAAAATAAGAACCCTGAATTGGTAAACTACTTTACTTGCCTAGAAGAATAACACTATTTAAACTGGACATTACTTCGGCTCTGGAGATCTTTAAGAAACGGAAATAGATTCATTTGGAATACCCCTTCTCCTTGATTTCTTTCTACCTGCTTATATTTCTAGAGTAATTCAACCAGATCCATAGATACAACCAACGAATGTGATTTCTCGAAATATGTCAAAATTTTATGAAATATTTCTTATTTTGAAGTTACCGAAATTTTTTTATAAATTTGAAATATGTTGAAATTTTTTTGAGAAAATAAATAAATATTTTAATCTACGAATATTTTAACATGCTATAATGTTATTTTAGTATCAAAAGTTTATTATATGACTGATTCTTATGTAATAATATGTAGTATGTACGACTCTATGAGTCATGTGAGTTTTTTTTTTTTTTTAATATTTAAGAGTTTAAAATGCATAACTTATATTATTAAATTCAAAATCAAAACTGAGATTTTTACGTTTTTTCTACACAAAACAAAATATTTCTTAAAATTGGAGGACCGAAATTAACTCGAAAAAACGAAATGACAATCCTTGGATACAACGCGATTCTTCATATTGGATAGCTACCAAGATAGACATCATATTTCAGTTGATAATTTCTGCTATTTTTGTAATGGCCCAGGAGAAAATTCAGTTCACTTCTTCTTTAAATGCCCAGTTGCTCGACAAATTTGGTTTTCATCCATTTTTCCCATTAATTGGCATGTTGTTCCTTTTACCAAATGTGAAGAATATGTCGAGTATTTATTCAAACTTCTTCCTGATTTTATTACTTCTGAGAACTACATCCAATTTCTTGCTTCTTTGTTTGCTGCTATCTGGGAGTTTAGAAATAGAAATGTGTCGAAGTCAGGCAAATGGACCATAAAACAAATGCAAAGAAGGCAATTGAACCTCTATCAGCTGGACGAAACTCCTATCTCATGATTCTGACAATCAACATCCAGTTTCTATGAGTGTTGAGACTACCAGCAAGAGACATTACTCCTGGATCTTGGATTATCCAGGAGTTGGCGGCTGTGGTTCTTTGTCAACATTATTATATATTGTTTTGCAGTTGAACCATGTTCAGCATCAGGTTCTAGACAGTAAGTTAGCTGCAGAAAATGATCTTCAAGTGGTATAGAATTGGCGCAGCTCTTTTGGATGGAACCAAGTGTGGATAATTTGAAAGCAGTGGAAGTATGGCTAAGGCCCTTTTTTAGTTGAAGGAAGCACATAAAACTCACTCTTCAACTGACTGATGCTCTCATTTGAACCTTTTGAAGAGATTCGAGTTAAGTGATGTAAATAGTAAAGCTTACCATGTACTATGCACAGACCTTTCAGGGTTTACATACTGAAGAACTGGGCAGTTGCAGTGTAACTGTGCAGGTTCTTCTTAATATATAATCAACTATTATCAAAAAAAAAAAAAAAATCTCCATCAACTCTCGAGACTTAGGGAGCGCGTGTTTTTTTAATTAGAAGCAAACCTTTGAATCAAAATTGTGACCAATTCAGACCTTTTTTTTTTTTTTGCTTCTGATTAGCTTTTAATTAGAAACAAAAGTTGGAACTCCACTAAGCAAACACAAAGTACTTACTTCTAAATGAAAATAAACAAAACTTGCGAACCGATATTCAATATAGGTATTATTCAACATTTCTAGGTACTTTTTAGCATATAGGTATCAACTTTCAGTATAAGACTTCAACTTTGGTGATTTTAACAAACAGGCTCTTTACATACAAGAATAGACCCTCGTCTAAACATGACATACTTGCATATAATACTTGCACAACCCCCGACTACTTAAATTTCCTAGATTTGATGGGTCATCTTGTTCAACATAGGTAGAGTTCCCCCTTCTTAGATATGCCTTTTATGGTTGTTCACTAGCACAGACTTGGGCTTGAACCTTGCACAATTGTGACTTCACTTCGACCTTACTTGACTTGACTCCCTCCTTATTAAGTATTCGTTTAATATCTCAACAGGCGTCGATATTTAAGTTGTACTGCTCAAGATAGCTGTCAACTAAAAATTGAATTGAATACATATATAGAAGAAGGAAAGGAAATAAAGAAACAGAGTGGAAAGGAGAAATTTTGATGAGAAATTGTTTGGCATTGTTGGATATGATTTTGAGGTCTCCCTCCCATTTACTCCAATTTTCACTCCTGCAAACACCTTGGGAAATTTTCCAAAACAATTAATAGTACCATTATTTCCTGTCATGATCATCATCAATTTACTTACTTGCACTCTCATCTTCTACCAATCCTTCAATTCCATTCAATCCCTCTCCCCTCTCTCTTTCTTCTTTACAACCTCCACCTCTCCCCCCATAAATAAACTAATAAAAGAGATTTAAGGGTCTCTCCCTTCCCTATATAATGATCACCTTACAACACTTGCAACAACAATTAACCCAAGTTGGTGGTGCTGCTAGTGCTAGTGCCAGTGGTGTTTCTTATGGTACTTTGGGTTTTTTCAGGAGTTCAACACCTCTAGGACCAACTCTTGATCTCTTTCCTTCATCACTTGATTCTCTAAAGTGTCTAGACCTTAAGGTAACATATTCTTTTCACTTGCTTTCATATTAATTTGAAATATACTTTTCATATATATGAATTACAAAATTATGTTTTATATTTTTTGTTTATTAGACGGGTGCGATCTACTACAAGGATACATACAGCGGATGCAAAAGTGGTTGTGAAAAGGAAGGAAAAATGAGTCGACATGGGAAAAGTCCAATGCTTGATTTAAGGTTGAACCTGTCACTACCAAGGGTGAACCCAGCAGAAGAGGAGTCACCAAAGCAAGCAACAACAACATCACCACCAAGTTCATGTGTGTCATCAGAGAATTCCGAGTCTGATAACAGCCCTGGAACTACGTCAATGACGCTGGCGGGTTGTCCGCGATGCTTGATGTATGTGATGGTATCAGAGGAAGAACCCAAGTGTCCCAAATGCAAAAGCAATGTTTTGATTGATTTTCCTGATAACAACATCAACAAGAGCACTAAGAAGAATTAAGGCAGGGTAGGTGCTGCTTTGGTTGTAGGTTAGTATGGTTGCATGTAATGGTAGTAAGAATAATTCTAATAGTAGTAGTGGGTTGTAGGTGATATATAGTAGTCTGTATTTCTTCCACAGTGGGAACTTTCAGACAATGGAAGGCAGATCTTAGTATCAATATAGTTACTCTCTGTGTTTATCTATTGGTTGGAAGGCTTTTTTTACGTAGACCCTGCAAGTAATCCAACTCCAATCATTCAAATTGACTGCGACAGTTTCTTGGAGGTTGTAGTAAACCATGAGAATCAAATGGGTTTTTTTTTTCATGCTTAAATGAATTTTTGTTAATAAAGTTAGTATTGTGTGTGTTTAGCCGGCCTTCTTTGTGGCCGTGTTTTAAATAGAATGGGTAAAAAGTGTAAAAATATCAAAAAAATGGGTAAAAATGCTAACAAATAAGGTGTCTCGACTTATTCTAGTATTTGATTCCCCCAATTATAGACAGCCAGACTTTAAAGCCAATTTTGGGCTTTTTACATTTCTACTCCTTTTATAGATAATGTTTGTAATTGTGTTTTTAAAAAATGGGTAAAAATGTAAAAAACCTAAATCTGACTAAAAAAATGGCTTTAAAGCTTGACTAGCTAAAATTGGAAAATCAAATACTAATTTTATTAACAAAAATTCATTTAAGCATGAAAAAAAAAAAACCACCTCCCGCATGGATTCTGTTTGGAATGTTAGTGAAATACTAGTTCTGAAAAATCTATAGTTTTTGCCAATAAATGAAAATTTTCTTACATTGTCTCATGGGCGGATCTACCCTTTGGCTAAAGGGGTCACTTGGCTCCCTTATCTTTTTGAAAAATTTCACTAAATTACTCATATTTTTTTATATTGTTTCTCTTTAAAAGTTTAGATTGCCCCATTTTGTATATAATATTAGCTATTGATTCAACTAAAAATTAAATTATGGATTATTTTAAAATTTTAGGTTCTCCCATACCCTCTTTCTATACAAATATCTGCTACTGATATGTTCGCGTTTTAGGGTTCGATATAGCCAACTGCTACGAAGTTGAACGAATTGGGAGTAAAAATATAAGAGGAGTGAGATGAGAGGCAGAGTTGGAAGATTACAGAGTGAGAGAGGGTTTGTGAGGGAGAGAAAATATAAGAGAAGGAAAATAGGAGAGAGTGAGAGGGTTGGTGAGGGTGGATTTGTTGGGAGTTAAAAAAGAAAAAAATCTTCATTAGATTCGAAAAACCACGTTTAGGGGTAAGTTGGTATTTTCAAACTTTTTTTTACCCCCTTTGTCAGCAATTCTGGCTCCGCCCCTGCATTGTCTGATGCATGATGTGTTTCATTTTTTGTTCAGAATATAGATTGATACATTCAATCTAAAACTATACATTTTCTTGAAACTTGCAACTGGGTCTTTTTTTTTTAAGACCATCATGTTGCTGGTGAGTATCAAAGCTAAGACGTGGCAGTCAACCCATCACAACCTTAGCTAAGTAATCAGGCTACCGTTTGCTTAAGTTCTTTAATTTCAAAACAAAGCCTGTCCAACTGGCAACTGGTGACGAAACCAGCGAGAGAGGGGATGGCAACCCTCCATCTCACTCGGGATACGCAAAAGGGAATGCAATGCATGCATCCCGAGCGAGATGGAGGGTTGCCACCCCACTCCCTCACTTAGTTTCCTCGACAGTTAGAATTTCTAAACTCTTTGTCATGTGATGCTAATAGGGTACTACCCTATTAGTTTAGCTTGTAGATTTGTGACGGGTAATATCACAAATGTAGGGTTTGAAACTTGCTGGCAACATTGGAGTGGGAGAGTTTAAAATCAAAATTGAATGTTTAAACTCTCTCATAGGATGTCAATAAAATCAATCGGGTGCAATAAACTCAAAGAAGCCTTTGCATTAAGTAAAATTTGAATCAAGTGGTGTGATCGATGTTGTGAGCTGGTATGGGGTAGTTAGAGAGAAGGACTATTTCGGATTGAATTTCCATAAAAACAATTGAATGCAAAGAGTGAGTAATTTAATTGAGACAGTTGTCAATAATGAAGTGTATTACGTCAGATAATAAATACAAATTTATTTCAAGCCCTCTCACTTAAATGTCATCCTTCTGAGAGAGAGCCTCAGTTAATTACTTGCATTTCATCACTAATAAATATTGGCAGAATGACAACTACATTTCCTCCATCTCTTTTCATTGAGATCTATCTTATACAAATCTATCTATAATATCATGTCAATTCATGGTATACACAAAAATCTCATTACTAATCGTCTCATGGTTGAATTTATACAGATTAGGGTTCTCATGATTGAATTTGTATGATCTTCTCCATTCGTGATATGGTTTTTAATTTATGTTTCATTCGTAAAGAAAATATTTGTCATCGTTCATTTTCAGTAAGGAGTATTATGCATGGTTTAGTTTGTGCATAATTCTATTTAAAAAAAAATATATGAATAATGTTTTCTTTACCTTGATCTTTTATTTGGTTGCTAACTTTTTTTTTTCTTCTGAAAGCATAGCTTAGATGTATTTGGCAGAGGATTCGCTTAATTAGATGTGAAAATTTGCCACAATTGATATAGTGAGTTGGATATGACCTGAAAATAACAAAGAAAAATTGGAAAAGATGTGCAACCACCACCATCATGTCTCACTAATGATATATCAAATAGTCATTCTATCGAGATCATACACGTGACACAAATCATCTCTCATAAGGAACATACAGTACAAGATTAATTAATCTTATTATATAAGATAAATAAGAGAGAAGAGACACTAGTTACGAAAAACATTACAACTATACTATTTTCAAGTTTATTTTTTTGTTTAGTTAATTGATTTAAGCATCGAAATGTCTTCGACTATCAAACAGATGGTCTTTGACAATTTAACCTTATCTTGTAGGTCAGATTTCGAGGAGAACAAATTTGTACGCATCACTCACATTTATAACGTTTGCCTTATTGCATGCAACTTCGAAGATTTATGTGGTGCGGTCCTAAGATCAAACTCCGGATATAATCTTTTTTGTGAGTCCCCATCATCAGTACATATTTTGGATGGGGATCATCATGAATACTCCGTGACCTTGATTACTCACCCCATTTGAAGTATATCCTCATCAACAAATTGCAAAAAGTAGCTACATTCAGTCTTTTTCTCCTCATTTAAAATCTCAAAAACAAGTATGAAAAATAAATAAGAGGGCCTTAAATTGACTGATCAAACATCATCATCATCATCATCATCATGTGCACTTTTACATTGGCTTGAACTTGGGCTGTTACCTAATTCCATCTTCACCAGAGATCGGGTTAAAGTGGCACGATTTCTAATTCGACTTTGCTAGTTTATGACCCATTTAAGTTTCATTTAACTTAAAAATATTTTGATAAATAGACAAAAATATTATTTGTTAATTCATTGAACTGGAATTCTGATAAAAATTATGAATTCACGTCAAAAGTAACATATTAAAAAAAATTAGCCTGTGTTCAACAAATATGTATTGAAATATGATATAGTTGAATTCACATTATGCACGACCGTCCGAAAGACCAGTCTTTAGATACCTACAAAGATCATTTATCAAGATGTTTAACGACATAGTTCTAAACACATTAAATTAAAATAAACGTTTATAGTGTTAATCTGTAATTTTTCTCAAAATTTTCAATTCAAACTTAGTGCAATAACCCCTTGTACATATTCGTTAGGGTTGGGCAAGAAGAATCCTGATCCGAGTCAGATCAATATGGTTTCAACCCGTTTCAAACCACGACCAATCAATCGATTTCTACTATTTTCGCCCCCAGACCGTCCCTGTTATTGTAGTGTAGCCCAACTAATGCTATAAAGTCCAAGCCCAATTCTACTTCCTTTGAACTACAACCTCAACCCAAGCCGAGAATTCTAACTCAAGCCCAACTAAAGTTAATATGTTATAAAGTCCAAGCCAAATTCCCCGACCCTCTCACTCACTAAGGAAACGCCCCCATGGGATCCTTGAATTGATTGGGAAACTCGACCAATTTCTTGGTCGAGTTAAAAAACAAGAATGAAGGTGGTGTGGTGGTGGCACCGAGGCAAATAAGGGTGGTAGAGAGGAAAATGTTGAGGAAGTGTACGATCCAGACTAGGGCTGGGAAAGTACGGGTAATCGGCCCAAAGTGTAAAAATAGAAAATCGGACCGAAAACTTCGAGCCTGTGTTTATGAGGCTTAAAATCGGACTGAGTTGACCTGTTAACCGATGTCTCGATTTACCGAATTTCGGGCCGATCTCGATCCTGATCAGATCGCAAAAATGGGGAAGGGAGAGGATCTAATCAAGATACAAGATCATATCTGATCAAGAACCGAGATCAGAGATCAGATCTGATCAAAATCCGAGATCAGATCTGATCAGATCATTGAAAAAATGGGGAAGGGAGGGGATCCGAGATCAGATCTGATCATTGCAAAAATGGGGAGGATAATGGAATGGGCAGCAAGAGTAGACCATCTGGGAGGAATCCCTCGAAAACTAATCATCAAGGGGGTCGGCGCTTTCGCCAAAGTCATGACTACTTTCCTCAACTCCACTTTGGGTCACAACTTCGAAACCCTTCTACGCCTCGTCCACTCTCGACCGCCCGGAGTTCCCCTCATCACTGTCAGCAACCACATGTCCACGTTAGTATCCCAAACCAAACCCCAATACCTTCGTTGTGAGAATGAGGAAAATGTTTTCCTCGCTAGTTTCCTCGCCATTTAGAATTTCTGGAATTCTCTGTGAAGTTGAGGGGAGAGACCGAGAGAGAATTAGTTAAGTGAAGGAGCCGGGCCGGACTGATTACTCGACGGACTTCAGAAATGGAAACTGAGGCCCGGACCAGAAACTTTGGGCCGGGTCAGGCTTTTACAACCGAAATTTTTTTAATTAATTAAAATCGTTCCGATCGGTCCAGTTGTCGGTTCGATCCGGATTTTCGGTCCTAAATGCCCACCTCTAATTCAGGTGATGATGATATCACCGTCTCGAGGCGCTTTCATTGTTGTTGTTTTCGTAGACGATTTAGAAGAGTTTGAATCAGGATGGCATAGTTTAGTCTTGGTTCAAACATATCCGATACCAATCGGTTCTGTAAAAAAAAATCCTCTATTTGGACCGTTTCAATAGACCAGGACCGATATGAGCCTAATCCCCGACCGTTTCGGACCATACCCACCCCTTTCGCCGAACAATACTGGGCGGACTCAATTTAGTCAATTACCCGGCCCAATATAACGCCGTCTTCTTCATCTTCTCTTCATCCCCTGAAAACTCCACACAACACAGACTTTACTCCATGATTGGAAGATGGCCGAAGCTCTTAGGCCCAACGTCTCTCACAAATGATTCGATCGGAGAAGAACCCATTAACGGCTCTCTGTATCTTCAACGCCTCCAAGTCCAAATACCCAAATTACAAACACAACGGCCCTGTATACGCCGCCATGGTCGACATCCTTGCGACCACAAACCACCTCACAGAGATGAAAACAGTGATCCAACAGATGAAACACGACTCCTGCGAGTGTAGAGACTCTACCTTTGCGACCGCAATCACCACTTACGCGAAAGCCGGGTTGCTTGATGAAGCTGTCTCGCTCTTCAAAGATCTTCGCCACTTCAATTGTGTCAATTGGACCCAATCGTTCAATACCCTTTGGCAAGTTTTGATCAAAGAAGGTGAGCTGGAGACTGCCTATTTGATCTATTTGGAGAATTCGAACAATTGGGAGGTGACGAACAGAGTTGGGTATTTGAACATGGTGATTGGAACACCTGGTGAGAGAAAAAGGTCTGATCTTGCTTTGGAGGTTTTTCAGGAGATGAGTGATTAGTGTTGTTATCCCAATAGGAAGACGTATAAGCTGTTGATGAAGGCGTTGTGTGAAGACAGGAGACTAAATGAAGCAAAAGGGGAGTGGAGAAGATATTGGCATTTATAGAACACTTTTAGATGCTGTGTGTGACAATGGGGAGGTGGATGAGGCATTGAATCTTCTTGGGAAGGTGTTGAAGAAGGTGGATGAGCACCATACTGTGACTGGCCAGGCTAAGTTAATCGGCTTATGTTGGTTGTGGCCTGTGGGCATGTTTACAATGGGGGAAGCAATTGACTACTACTAAGAGGGCTGGAGGAGGAGATGGGAGTTTGAGTTCGAGTCTGGCAATGGATGTAAGAGACTTGAATAAGGAATTCTGAAATTGCTACAAGTTGTCTGCCAAACAAAGTGATTATTTCCATACAACTAACTTACTTTGATCAGATGGTTTGATAGTTATGCGTCTCTGTCATGATGGAATTTCGAAAGGCATCAATTTGGAAAACAAAGCTCAACGGAAAGGCATCAATTTGGAAAACAAAGCTCAACGGAACTCGCAAAATTTCTTGGAACCCAGAATCATGCAACATGAACCAAACTGTGACTGGCCAAAATCGGAACAGCCTCAAAGAGCTAGCGTACTCGAGAACATCCAAAACACAAGGAACACGCAACACATGCTACTAAAAGTGCATTCAAGATGCAAGAGCCGAAAAGGTTAATATGCGGGCCACTAACATCAACAACAAAACATAAAAGAAAATGTCGACAATTCTCTTATTCTTCAACTTCCATGGCAATGTACCATTATCATCCTGATCAAAATCCCCACCTCTCTTTCGTCCTTGATGAATACTGGCTGCAAGTAAGGAAACTCTCTCTATTGTCTTCAATGAATTCTGGATTTAACAATGACTGCACAGTAAACAAACATCCGTTGTTAAGGGGTTCAGGCGGGCCAGTTGGTAGTCTCCAAACAGCCACAACCAAATTGCAAACTAGACATTTCAAATTTTCTTTAAAATACACTTTCCGAGTTTCCTAGCATACATGATTTTCATCACACAATTCGCAAATCACTATAATAGCTCAAATTGAATCTTCAATTGAAAAGGGACATTTGGATCCAGTCATGTTACCATCTCCACTTGTTAGGACCATAATGGCTAACGTATATCATCATTTTCACCACATTTGGGTTCAAATAAATAATAATATATGCCCTTTATACACAGAAAAATGTCTCAAAATACTACAAGATTTGGAGTGTCATAACAAGTTCCGAGGTCTGGATATTCTCTTCCACTGAAAATCTTTGGTTCTTGTTTTGAGAAGACAATAGAACTTAAAACAAAAGTATTGTATTTGCAGGCTCTGATGAGAATGGCAACTTGTTAAGATTCCTCTTGCAAATACCTGCAACGGATAAACGAGCCACTGGCAGGTTTCAAACCTTGGACTTGTGATATAAGTTGCCACATGTCTACCAGCTGAGCTAGACCATATTGGCGAATTAAGTCAAATATCACAAATGAAAACTTGAAAAACATTATCATCTAAACTAGTTATAAACTAAGGATACAATCTGCAATTCATAGTTCATGTTGCATATATATATTGTCTAGATTACTCATTAATTCTTCAATTATCCCGCGTCAGAACAAACAACAACAACAAACGAAAATCCTCATCTTTCATAGGTAAGGCACACTGTTGGGGAACACTTGCAAGAAAGCATAACCCAGACTTGCCCAACATACATGGTGCTAGTTTGTGCGATAAATGTCATGCAGAATCAAAAGTTCAACATCCTACTAGCATGTGTGATATCATGAAACATAGTCGGTTAATTAGAGGACATTGTACAAAAGAATCAGATGTGTGATATCATGAAACATAAGATGTGTGATATGTAAATCAAACAAATGTAAAATAGACCAAGACTAAATGCAATGACAGCTAGGTAACAATGTCAGAAGTGGGAAAAAGTTGACAGCAACCCAAACAAAGAGGGAACCAACCAATTGAATCAGCCTATCCTTACAGTTTGGCAACATCCTACGAACCAGTACTTAATGCTATAATTACAAGTGTATACTCATAATGTGTTTTCTACTACGTGTCTGCCAACTCGTGTCTGAGTCATTGCTACATAAATTCTAACGGATAATGCAGGCTGGAATAGAACTATTGGACATATGCTCGCATAACGATCTGTAAGTTTAGTTGGACAGACAAGGCCCGTGATTGACTAGCCCTGTTTGTCTTGACGTTTTTTCACAGACCTGGTCACCAAACGACAGAAATAGATAAACAGGCTTCAAATTTACACAACAGGTCAAGACTGTCACGTTATATCTAATTATACCATGGTTTCATCAACACAGAAGTTTGAGATAGGGACTTCTGTGCTGTTATTTGCGCATAAGAGAGGTCAAGTAGTAAAGTCTCATTCAACTTATATTAGTCCAACAACTGTAAAATAGTGGTTTTGTGCACTGTTACTTCACGGAAAGTGCAGATTATAGATTCCAGTGAGATTAAATCAGCATAGCCACGTCAACAACTCGTAAAGGAGACATTTAGAACCAAGATTATAAGGTATGAGAAAATATAGGAAGCTTACCCATTATATCTCGAAATTGATAACTCCGGTAAAACTTGCATCAATGCTTCAACAAATGCAGAGTTACAAGCAAAAACGTTCACATGAAATGCACGGGTTCATAAGAGCTGGAGGTAAGTCCACAATACAGTAAGAAAACGACTAAGAATGACCCCGTTCATACCATCCACTACTGCTTCTAATGTACTTATCCACTATACCAAATTCTTCATTTTGAGCAACCCTCCTGGCATAGTTTTCAATTGAAATAGGCCCTTTCTTCAGTCGCCTATAGTAAATAATCTCCCAAGGCCACAAGCGAGCAGAACCGAAATAAGCTTCCACTGATGAGTTTTTTGTATTTTCATCTGGCACTACCAAGCCATAATGCTTTTGGACTTTGTGTGTCTCCTCTAAAGATATGCTTGTTGAATATTTACTTGGAGGGTTAGCCGTGACATCGTGATTCTGCTTCTCGGAAGGCACTTGAGAATCTTCCATCACTTGTGACTTGGACACCTCATGTTCCCTCCTCTCTCCTAAATTTTCTGAAGACAGATTCTGATCAGCAGATGTATCATTTCTCTGAGACATACAGGAACTCTTTATCTCATACCCATATCTGTGTGGGGAATATCGTCCATCCTCATCCCATAGCCGAGAATTATTATCCCTGTTCTTCTCAACCTGTGCTATGACAGATGAAGACCTGTTTTCCTCTAATGGTGTAACATCTGTATCTTTTACTTTGAAGTTGTCTGAATTTGCGTCACCTTTCGTCATCTGGCTCTGATCAAATAGATGCTGCTTGTTTTGTGAACTATTCTCTTTCTCCAAACAACTCTTTGAAGAAATACCCATATCTTCCATCTGTGCCTTGTTTGAAGCAGACCGTAAATGCTGACCCCTCAAATCAGACAAAGACAATGATGTGGAGGAATCTAACTTAGACCTTGACCTAGATCGTTCAGAACTTGAAATTGATGAAGTTGATATTGACTTCGACCTGAACGATGCCAAACGTTCTTTGGAGGATTCCGATCTTAAATTTGATTTTGACCTTGAAGATGAAGACTTTCGGGATGGGGAATGCAAGCCTGAGCTTGATGTTTCAGAATCAGAATGTCGAAGAGACATACGTGACCTCTTTGCTTTGCTTCCATCTTTGACTGTATCACTGTCTTCTTTTCGTCGCTTCTTTTTTGTCTTTGAGTTACTTCTAAGTTGCAACCGATGAGTTCCCTTGGAAATACGAGAACTTTCCTTCCGGACCAACTCATGAGGAGCTCCTAAATCAGATGACCTCCCATCTCTCTTTACACTCCCTATAGAATCTGAGTTTCTCCATGATGTAGGTCTTGGCCTTCTCAGCTTCCTTTTACTACCAGCACTGAAACTGACATCATCATCGCGATGACGATCAAATCGAGTAAGTTTCTCTTGCCCATGACCATCGGCTTTGGGTGCTTTGGGACAGTTACGCTTTCTGTGACCAACTAACCCACAAATGTAGCACTTATCTTGGGTGTTTGAATAAGCAGAGTGCTTGCTATAGTTATAATTGACATATGGTCTTTGTGATTTGTCTCGAGAGCTTTCTCGAGTAGGAGAACCGTGAGTGCTAGTCCTTTGATGGTCATACTCTTCACTTCTTCTGTCATGACCATAATGAGGTTCATATCGGTCAAAACTAGCTTCATCCTCTGCTTCCTTTTCATTTACTGGGACATTTGCAGGCTCTCCCCATCTATCATTGTCCCCTAGGTTGGGTTTTACAGAAAAACCTTCATTCAGCATGTCGTTTTGCAGTTCAAGGTGCTTCTCTCCTTCATGGTCTACACCATTGTCATGATGATAAACGGACTCCTTCTCAACCATATCAACACTTTGAGGCTCTTCACGTTCATCATCTGGTTGTGAGGCAATCAATTGATATTCTCTAGGATAATGTGATCCCTCATTTCTCATTTTGAAAGCTTTTCTTCTCGAGGAACTTCGTCCATTGAATGATTCAGAAAATCTGGAACCTCTTCTAAATCTTTGAAAGCTCTTGGGTTGTTTCTTTGACCATGCAAGTGATATCGAGTGCCCGCGAATGTTCTTACCCTGCAATACTCTAAGAGCATTCTCTGCATTTGCGGGGAAGTCATAGACCGCAAACCCATATCCATCTTTCAGCTGTATATTACACTGTCCGAACCTCCGAAATTCACATTCCAGTTCATCTCGTCGAATACGAGGAGGTAAGTTACCCAGAAAAAGTGACATCTGCAATAAACAGGGAACAGAAAGTCAATCGAAAGCATAGATGTGACTGTGGTGGTATTGAACCATAAAAAAACAACCAAGATACTTTTGTGAACAAGGTCCATTTAGCAGTTAGACCATCAACATAACATAAACCCATTACGCCCATAAAAGGAATGCAAAATAGAGTCCACACAAATAGAAGTCTAACAAGAAGCAAAAATCAAATAAATTAAACTCAAGGTCAAGGAAACTAAAGTCTCAAAAGAAAAAGATGAGTTCATGACTAAAACACTAACTATTATCCATCCTATTGCTATGCCTCTCCTTAATGCATATATGTATTTTCAGATATGCATAAGGAAATTGTCCAAGCACAAATCATTTCATATTCAAGATGCTCTAAAGATGTGATAATACTGCAAAACCCCTCCCGGGCACAATGTTTTACGAACAAAGATTTTTGTCGTCAACCCAAGTGTGACGAAATGAGAATGCACTAGTTAGAAGAGTCACTGTACAAAACTAAACCCAAGTTTCATAACCCATTTTGTGGCATACCCAATTGGCTAATCAAGTTATCAAACATTTCACACTAGCTTCAGATACCCATGCAAAGAGCCGTCCACCTATGCAATTCCACATAACCCAACTACACATAGCTCACAAGCACAAGCAAACTAAACATAAGTTTCATCACACAATTAATCCAAACATCAAAGCTGCCAGAAATTTGAGATTCATGTCCTTCAAAACCAAACAGACATTTCATCAAACACGTCGTCTACATCCACTATAAAGCAGCCAAACCCACCAAATAACACGCCCCAAATGCCAATCTAGCCAACTTGCGCTATCATAACTAGGGCTTCCCAAGATTTTCACAAGTCATGATTTCATCAAGCTCTTTGTCATCAACTAATCAAGAAAAAGTGACACAAAATGAATGGGAAGTGTTGAAGCGTTCGTTACCTGTGAAGTTGTGAAAAGGGTCTCGAAATAAAGAAAGAACAGTGTAAAACCCTAATCGACGAAGCTCTTCTCTGTGATGACGGTGGTGGTAGTGACCTCTCTTCTTCCTCTCGCCTCTATTGGTTCTTCTTTGTATTTGATACCCTGCGCGGTGTCTGAAGCAAACATTTGGCTTTGATTGCGAGGACGATTTCATTGGATTGCAAAAGTGTGTTGGCCACGTTCAATCTCAACCGTTTGTCTTCGTAGTTGATGCCAGTGACTAGTGTGATACCGCGGGCATCAATACTCACAATAATTCCGGAGTACCACCACAATGGGTCGATGTCATGTAAAGTATTTTTTTTTTTTTTTAAAGCATATTGCATAACATATTGATTATGATAGCAAAACACAATCGAGCAGAGGTAGCTAACTCGTGAGCTTCAAAATTTAACTCACGAGGAATAAAGTTATAGTATCAATTATTATTGACAACAAGTTCCTAACACTACTAATGAGAGAGATCCACATCCAACACTCATTTGTTTGGTCGTCCTGGTTCTAAGTGTTTAGGATGGTGACAAGCTAGCCTGAATCCCCCAGCAAAAAACATGTTCGCCACTGTCGAGATTGAAGGAGCAAAATAGCTTCCTTTGCTACTAAGCACTCTACCATAGTGTTATCAAAAACTTTTCCTAAGATTGTTGAAGCAACCTTTGCCAGAACTCTGCCACTATCGTTCACAACTAAATTACTGATTGCTCCTTGCTGAAAATAAACGAAAAAGCAAGCATCATAAATGACCACAATCATACCTTGGCTAAGCACAATGGGGAGAGATCGAGAGTTAAGTATATGAATTTTGGCTGCTTGGAGCTGGGAAAGAATTAGATTGAGTATGGAGGAGTGGTTATTGGAATCAGGGCTGGGAGGGATTGCCTAGCCATCACTGTCTGTGGCTAAGCTTGTTTGGTTTTTTATAATTGTCGTCGCAATGATGTGGTGAAGTGAGACTGGTTCTAAAGACTTCCAGTTTTGATGAGGGACAATAAACCAATTAGTAAACTAAGAAGACCAGGTGTTGTTGAAAGATGCTAGAAAGTGTGTAGATGTGACCCGTGTTTTTTGGAAGATATCATTATTATGAAGCTACCAGATAGTTTTGATGACTGTCGTAAATTGGGATAACATTTCCTCGGCGGCAATAGGGTGAGCTTTGACCGTCACCCACATAAAGAGAAATGCACTAGATATTTTATCTGTGGGAAGGATGGCATTTGACTAGACGATAAGGATGGGGGAAATTTGCCATAGTCTGGATATGACTGGGCAATGAAAGAAAAAATGTAGAGCATCTTCATGTTTGGTGTGGCAGAAAGTGCAACAATTGTCAATGGGCACATGAATCCTTTGTAAGTTAGACATTGTAGGAAGAATGTCTTGTGAAACTTTCCAAAGCAAGAGGATGGCACAAGAAGGAGCTTTGATACGCCAAAGTTCTCTGTAGAGTTTACCCGGCAATCTAGGGGCATTGGAGGAAAAGGTTGAAGTCTAGAAAGTGTCTTCTAAAAATGCCTTAGTGGCAATTTTAACTAAGAAAATACATATTTTATCAAAATTCCAGCTCATTTGAAGGTCGGATAATTATTTCCAGGATATCCATGGTAATCAGTTGGGGAAAAGGGAGAGAATGAGGTTAGAATTCCAAAGAAAGCTCTGGTGTGCTATGTGGCTTCAGAGATCCAGGATCGTGGAAGGAGAAGTTCCTTGACTTTCAAGCTCAAAAGGATGGCAATCAACAAGTATAAATCTTGGTTTTACCCAGCAATCCTTCCAAAAGTCAATGGTGGTACAAGACCGAATTTGCTAGAAGATATGACTTTTCATTTTTATGAAGCACAGTGAAATTACCTCTCCAAACAAAAGAAGCAAAGGTTGGGGTTCGGGACAATTGAAAGAGACTCTTGTCTTGCCAATAAATGCACTTGAATTGGATGGATCAGGGGTTTACCCGGCAAAGAGATTGTCTGCCAAATGTTTTTTGCCATTAAGGCAAGATTCATGATCCAGGTTGGCGGGACATTAAGTCCCCCTAGATGATGGGGAAGAGTGATGTGATTCCAAGGAAAAAGTGTTTAAACTTACTATCTTCCGCCCCTTTCCACCAAATTTTTTTTGCTATATTATCTAATTTTGTGGTTACAAAGCAAGGAAAAAGAAAGGTATGCATCGTGTAGACCGGGACGGAGTTGATGATTGCCTTGATCATAACTGTGTGTCATGCTTGTGACAAGATCTAAGCCTTCCAAGAGGACAGTTTGGTATTGATTTTGTCTATAAGGAAGTGAAAATCATAGGTTTTTTATTTGAGAATAGCAGGGGAGCCCCAAGATATTTATCTTTGGGGTTGTACAACTTAGATCCTAGGATTCGATTGATCATTTTAGCATGTCTTGGATGAACGTTGGAGTTGTAAAAGACAAAAGATTTGTCATAGTCGACCACTTGTCCAGAAGCCAAGCAGTAGTAGGAGATGATGTCTTTTACAACATGGGCTACTGACAAAGTAGTGTGGCAGAAAAACATAAGGTCGTCCGCGTAAAAAAGATGGGTGAGCGTTGCCAGATGCTAATACCTTTGATCACATTAGTCGTTTCTGCTTGAGCAAACCTTCTAGAGAGTCTCCGCAATGAGTATGAAGAGGTAAGGGGAAAGTGGGTCCCCTTGTCTAAGGCCCCGCGAAGAAGAAAAGCTATGGAGAGGGCTACCATTAAGCAAAACCCTGAGAGAGGATGTGGAAATGCATTGAGAGATCATTTGGACTCATCCTTTTGAAAAACCCAATTGAGTCATGATCTGGAGAAGAAAAGATCATTCTACTTGTCATAAGCCTTGGCCATGTCAATTTTGATAGTCATCCAACCCTATTTTTTCCTCCGACAATTTTTCATTTGAAAAAAGGTTTCATGGGCAAGAACAACATTGTCTATGATTGAGCGACCTTGAAGAAATGCGCCCTGATTAGGGGAAATTATATTATCTAAGAGAGGTTTAAGTCTATTGGCAATGATTTTTTAGATAATTTTGTAGATGACATTGCACAGCCTTATGGGTCTAAATTTATTTGGAGTTGTCGGATTAGACACTTTGGGAATAAGAGCTATGACGGTTTCATTGAGTTTAGGATCCAAGTGATGGGTTGTAACCTTGATCATGTCTGCTTTCGCTGTCTCCCAGTAATGTTGAAAAAACAAAGCATGAAAGCCATCTGGGCGGGGTGCTTTGTGACTACCCATAGAAAAAATGGTGTCCTTAATCTTTTCTTCCATGGGGATAGCCAAGAGGAACTCATTATCCCGACTCACAACGATGGGATCGAGCAAGGACACCACTTCTGGTCAAGGGTTCGGATGAGAGGACTGGGAAATAGATTCAAAATAATCATTGGGGATCAAGCCGGTCGAGGAATTGGTGGAGTGCCATTGATTATCCTTGTCACGGAGACGCAAGATAAGATAACGTTTCCTACGGAACATGGAGGTCAAATGGAAAAACTTGGTATTAAGATTGCCATCCTTTCGCCAAGATTATCTCGATTATCAAAATTTTTTGCGAATATACAGTTCGGTAAGTCTGTCTTCCAATTTTGAAATAACATTTGCATTATCCGTGGAAGGGGGTATCATTTTGAGCTTTGTCGAGTGCTGACATGGCTTCCTTAATATTGTTGTGAATATCACGGAAATTTGTCTTGTTCCATCTAGTGAGAGAGTGACTGAGCTTTTTAGTCTTAAGATGAAAGTTTTGTTTTGGGGTGGGGTGTTGGCAGGGGGACCAGGAGGAATTGACTAAATGCTTGCAGCGAGGATCTCTAGACCACATATGAAATAATCTAAAAGGTTTGTGTAAAATCTGTGTTTTCAAAAAAAAAAAAATTCGAGCAAGGGTGTACTCAGTAGAGGTGGTGGGGGCACATAGCCACCCACCCTTTAAGAGACAACCCCCCCCCCCCCCTTTTTCTTTCTTCTCCTTATTTTCCTTTTTTTTCTTCAACGCGAGGTTCTCTCACAACGACGTTGTTCGCCGGGTTCATTCGAGGAGGTCGAGCGATTTCCTTCGTGGAATCTCGCCATTGTCTTTCATTTCTTTCCCTCTTCGTTTCTCTGTTGGTTTTTTTGCAAAAAAAAATAAAATAAAATTGTTTTCACATTTGGGTTTGGTGTTGGCTTGTTTGATCGGTTTCTGTAGTTCCGATCAGCCTTGGTGGCGTCATTAGGAGCCCTTAGAACCGACATGCAAGGTTGATTTTGGGGTTGGCCGAAATTTTCAAAAAATCAGGGTGCATGTTCGTTTGGAGGATTCTTCGGCATGAATCCAGGCTTTGGGTGCGTGGGTGAGCCTCACATTCGTGACTCCGAGTGTCCTTAGACCCATTTTCGGCCTGTTGTGCAGTTTGGAGGCGATCAGACCAGAGTAGGGAGGGTTTCAACGGGGTGTTTGCCGAATTTTTATTGCTATAAGTTTTTCTTTCAATCACGCGCCGCTTGTAATTTTTTTCTTCAGTTTTCGGCTAGTTTGCTCATTTTCGAGTCCGCCTTGCAGTTTTAGAAATTTTCGTGGTCTCGCATTCGTGGTTTTGCGAGTTAGGAGCTCCGACCGGTAGGAATTGGGTTTTCAAAACCCATTCCGCTTAGGTGAGTAGAATTATAATATTTATTTTGAGAAATAATTATTTGAAATCCTGAATTAAATTTTTACATTATACCGTCGATTGTGTATAATTGAATCCAAATCCGAAATTCGGGGTTTTCAGATATTTCGATGATTGTGTTGGCTATTTGTGAATGAATTACGTATTGGGTTTCCTGAAAGCATGATATACTTGAATGAAATCGAATAGTGAATGATTTTTTGGTGTGATTAGGCTTTGGTGTAATGAAATTGGATTTGTATGTTTCATTTTCGAGTTTGCATAGTATGTCATGTATTACTGTGGATTGTCGAGTCTTGAGCATGTATATATGATAATTGACTTGAATAAATTTATCGTGGTGAATTGGGTCATGTTGAGACCCTGGCATAGTCGTGGTTTTATAAAAAAATTGTCGAATTGATTATGATTGCACGTCTGTTACCTTTGGTTATGTACAGACTTGTCATTTGTGCGTGTGGATATTAGTATAAGTGTCTTTACCCCACCATAATGCATGTTGACCCGATGCTTAGGAGCTTGCTCGCATCATGAGTTGGAAGGTGCTTGAGATGACTCGCACCTGATATTGATGGCGCTATTGCATGTGGCAAGCTTGCTGAGGTTCGATGAGCTCCCGCACGCACTTGCCACTATAGAGTGCAGTAGGACGGGTCCCGGAGGACGTGCTTTGGAGATTACTCACTTTCCCTCCCAGCGCGCTTGAGTTTGATTGTGTTAGGTTGGTCATGTTGGGCCAGTCGTTTGGGATGTTTGAGTTTGTATCCTGGCAGATGGCACCCCATTAGGATACAAATAAGTCTGAAGTGGTACTGGTGCACGTTGTGGGATGTGTCGGGGTGAGACACATTCGTAAGGTATGCGGATACCTACGATATGAGACACTTATACATAATTTTACAAAATTTCTGGTTTCAACCTGATTGCTATACCTAGGAGACTAGGAAGAATTATGAGATTGTCTTTATTTCCATCGGTTGATATTTACCATGTTTGAATCAAGTTTAATGATCGACATATATTGTAAACTTGTAGTTATTGTGGAATTTGAAATGTTTGTGTTGTTGCTTGAACTTATAAACATTATCCTTAGAGACACGGTGTGATTAAGACTTTAAAACTTGTTGCTTATTCATTGTTGTGTGGCATGAATTTTCCTTGTTTATTATTCTATTATTTGTATTTAGTTCGCTCGCACCAGTTAGCTTTGTGTTTTGCTGACCCCGCAAGGGGTGTGCTTCTATTGGAGTGCAGGCAGTGTTGGCGTTTCTGCTGATCGTGGCGCGTAGGCCCCGTTTTCCGTTGTAGGTGCGTTTTATGGTGTTTGGTCGTGTCCACCCTGTACGGGTATGTTTTGCTTCCTCTGTGTTATCAGGTGTACTATACTACTATACTAGATGCTTGTATATTGGTTTGTCTTTATGACTCTGGCGGGCGAATCAAATATACTTATTTTGTTCAAAATTTATCGTAGTTTTATTTCCGTTTCATTATCGTATCAAGAAAGTGTTATATTATGATGTTGTGGCCGGTTACGATCTGCCTGTGTTACGGGTTAGTTCACGCATCGGCACACTGCGATTCCCGTGGCGGGTCGAGGCGTGACAGTTTGGGTCCTGATTGATTGTGAGTAACAAGCTGAAGAGTGATGGCACAGTGGTAAAAAATAAGAGGTTTGAATGGTGTGGGCCACAAATAAAGGAAAAAGGGTCAGCCATTCAGTGGAAGTGAGAACTCGGTCCAGTTTAGCGTTGATGCCATTGTGATATTTTCTTTTGTTGTTCCAAGTAAATTTTGAACCATTTAGTAGAAAATCAATCAGGGTGGACGTATCTATGAAAGTTTTGAGATGTTGGATCTGTGTAGGAGAAGTGTATCTACCTCCTAATTTGTCTTCTGGATGGAGTATCACATTTAGATCTCCAATAATGAGAGCAGGGACCAAGTGAGTGTTATAAAGTTGTGACATAGTATCCCAGAAAGGGATACGCAATGATGGGTTAGGTTCCTACTCCTGGTAAACAGAAATTATATCCCAATGAGTATAAGCATAATAGTTATCTATGGTGCAAGAAAGGAAATACTTGCATTAGTGAATAACTGTAAGATTGAAACCTCCTTTCCAAAATAAAGCGGGTCCGCCTGAAAGACCAGTTGCCGGTACTGTTGCTTCGTGTTTGAATCTCAGTCTCCATCGCAGTTGATCCATTTTAACAGTACTTGCTTTCAGATAGAAATATAATTTCATATTTGGATCTTAGGGAAAGGGCCTTGAGATTCTGGAATGCATCGGGGGACCCTATGCCCCTAGCGTTCCAGCAAAGAATCATGTCCACAACGACGGCCCTTTCTCGGCGGTCGCCAAGTCCATTTTAGTCGAGCCCTGAGCACTGAAAGAGTGATATGAAGATACTGCAAAAATGTCCTTGGGAATTGTGTTATGTTCATTTCTGAGATGCTGGTAGGAGTCAGTCAGTATCTGGGGCCCCTTTGATCTCATTGAATCACCTACATCGTGCAATTCAAACACTTTACCACCATTCTGTATTTACACATAGCAAGCAAAACTGTATTTACACATTAAACTTCTTCTTATTTACTACACCAAGCTATGAAAGGTCTATGGATCATGATAAACACTTACATAATATAATTGTAAATAATTGTTTATCATAAATATGCACTATGAATGCATATAAAAGTTAGTGTCTGTGTACTTGCAAATTGTTTTTTCTTTTAATCTTAAGCCTACCATGCTAATGTGGTATGTAAATAACTCGCATATTGTAAACAGTCTTTATGAGTGTTAAGGACTAAGGTGGCCCTCACTTGCTTCGTTATATTAATAGAAAATTTTCTCGAGTTTATATTTTCAAATATTACTTTAAACTAGTATCCACCATACAATATAGGTTATTTTAAACTTGTGCCTCCCATACTGCCAGTATTATAGGCAAATCATAAATGAACCATAGATCATGGTATACACTTACATAATACATTTGTAATTTCATTGCATACCGTAGATATGCATTCTAAGATGCATATAAAATCAATGTTTACTTGCATGTTCCAGGCTGTTTCAAACATGTACCTACCATATTGCTAGGCATATTTGTATTTACACATTTTTATTATTTTTCATTACACCCAGCAATATGAACTCACTAAAACAAACAAATAAAATATACACTTGTGTGCATAAAGAGGAAGATCGAGAGGTGCACAGACGAATGAGGAGATTGAATTGAGAGATATGAGGAAGAGATCAAAAAGTAAGTGATATGAGAAGGAAGAGGAAGGGTTTGCTTTGCGTATGAACATTGGATTCATTGAAATGTTGAGCCGATATAAGGTGCTCACACCTGATGTGTTCTCAATTTACACATAAAACATAATGGGTCATGCTATAATCTAACACACTAAACTTCATAATAAGTAAAATTAGAGTATTGGGTTGCAACTCATTGAATCTCAAGCATTTGTAGGTACAAGTTCAACCCTTTAACACTCATAAAACCCAATGATTTTGATGTGGGTATTATGTATTCTCAATGCCGAGGGTATTATCTTATGTAATGCTTTGTGCTTAATCATACTGGACAATGCTTGCATCATTAGATTTACAGTATCAAAATCTTTTTTTTCTCTATTCAAATAATTTCTCAAGGATACCTTAATTTGGGAATATCATAACACCACATTTTCACCACTATGCCATAACCACTTAAATGAATAAATACATTTTTGTATATAAAACGATTTTGCCAACTTTGTAAGAGCATCTCCAATACCCCCATTAAAAAAAGCTGGAATCTAGAGCATCTCAATTTGTTAATAGCCTTAAACCCCATTTTTCAAATAATGCCCCCACTGCCACACGACTTTTAAATTAAAAAGAAGCAATGCATAACTTTCAAATAATCATAAACTGGGTGTTTCTTGAAAGGGTGCCTGTTTCAAACAATATCGAGCTCCAAGCCAATGGGTCTCTTGACTTTAGACATCACACAATGAACTATCATGGGTGAATTTCATACCATCGGGTCACTAGACCTGATTAATGGGCGTATTATGGATGCTCTAAATGTTCCGCTAAAATTATGGAAATATATCTATATTTCCATAAATAGAAAATTCGACTGTTAAATTATGTTTATATTAATTCACTGTGTTCCATAAGGTTACCTTGAGTTGGACTTGGACCTAGAAGTAGTGGCGGTGGAAATGTGACATTTTTGCCATGACCCTACTCCCCCATGGGCGAAGTTTATTTAGATTCTTAGAAGTGGCCAATGGGTTACCAGCTTAACAATAGACTTGTAACGGATGAAATCACCATTACAGGTTTCGAACTCTGCCGGCAACATTTGGTGTGGGAGAGTTTTTTTGTTTTTTTTTGGTTAAGATGCTTGTATTAATAAATACTAGAAAAGATTACACATAGATCTCCCAACTAATTGAGCCAGGTTATGGACCTCCATGTTGGTTTCCCAATACATTAATTTACATTCCCACCTGCAGAGTAAAAAAAGTAAATGTCTTATATTACTGATTATGGGTCTCCAAGTCCAGTCCATCACAAAAGTGGAGGGGGAAGTAGGTTCGTCCACTTGGATTGCTTTGATCAGATTAGCCGAGTCGCTTAGCAAAAAACATGACTGCCATTGCTAAGTAAGTATCATCAAAAGAGCCGCCTCCACCGCATAACCTTCCGCCATTGTACTGTCAAAAACCTATCCTGTGATCGGGAAAGAAACGTGCTACGAATATCCATAGCAATCACCCTCACCGCTCATTGTTTAGAAAAACCATAGAAACATGCATCAAAGTTGACAATAACTTCATGAGGGTTTGTATGCCCAAGCCTGGATTCACTAGTATTGGATGTGATATTAATGTGGTGAGTCCTGGCTAAAGACAACTGAGCTCGAATATTGGAAAGTCTAGAAAAAGCCAAATCTGGTGGGTTCCCACGCCAAGGCTTGGAGGACGAACATTGGTATGGCAAGTGGTTTGATTGTTAGGGGTGGAAAATTGAAAAATGTCAACTATCGAAGGGATAGTTAGGGGAGTTTGTTGGGAGGGAAGTGCATACCACTGCTTGTACCAAGATGACCAGGTGTGATTAAGCATAGAGATGAACATATGTCTACTGATTTTGTCCCCATGAAAAATAGCCCTATTGCGGATCCTCCAAATGGTCAAGAGGATTGCTGAGAACTGGGACAACAACTCATAAGTATCAGGGTGGTGATCTTTTGCAGTTTTTTCACATAAAAATAAAGTGGTCAACAACCGAGGAAAGTTGAAGATTAGGGTTTTGCCAATCAATAGGGAGGTGAGAGCATTTCTAAAGTCGGACGGTAATTGGACATTTAAAAAAAAAAGTGGGTGACATCCTCAGGATTTTGGTTACGAAGGGCACAAAAATTGTTAATGGGAGTGTGGACTTTTACAAGATTGGACAAAGTATGAAGCAAGTCTTGGAAAACTTTCCAAACAAGAAATATGGTGTTGGGAGGGGCTTTGATCCTCCATAAAGATTTGATAAGAGTTTTCTGAAGAGGATGGTTGGTATGAGAGGAAGAAGACAAGTCATATTGATTTGAGCTGAAGGCTTGTGTGGCACTTTTGACAGAGAATAAACCTTTCTTGTTAGATGACCAGACGAGTTTGTCAGGTCTAATGGTCACTTGGATTATAATTTTTTGGATATCTCGTGAAACAAGTATTGGAAATATAGAATTGAGTAAATCGACATTCCAAGTAACCGAGTGATCATGATCATAACTCCAAAGGCCAGGAATGGTATTAGGGAGGGCCTGGTTCAGATGATTCGATACGCAGTCACCCAGAAGGAGACCTGGTTGGACTCAACAGTGATGCCAGATATCAATCTGGTTCATTGAAAGAACTTACCAAAAAAGGAATCGCTTCATGTGGTGAAAAACGATTAGATTACCTCGCCAGACAAATGAAGCCAAAGAGGGAGGTTTGGATGATTGAATAATGTCTTTATTCTTGAAGTACAAGGCTTTGAGTTGACAAGTTCTGGGGGAAGGCGGAAGAGAGAGTTTGCCACTTGTTATTTGTCAATAAGGCCAGATTCTTGCATCTGGTAGAAGGGATGTTAAGGTCTCCCAAATGACAAGGTATGAAAATCATATCCCAAGTACATAAGTGTTTTGACTTTCTTTTATCGTGCCATTTCACCAAAAGTTTATAGCCAATCGATCAATGCTTGCAAAAATGCTAGCAGGCAAAAGAAAAGTTTGCTTTGGTGCGGAAGGGGTTAAGCGTTAAAATAAATAAATAAATAATGTTAAGAATTGTCCACAGATAATCTAATTTGGCCACAAGATTTGATTTGTTTGTGAGAGCAGTTGGCATTTGCAATTAAACTTTATTCCTCACAATCCGTAAAGCTATCACTCCTTTCCTCTCCTCTTTCGCTTTATTCCCTCTTTTGTTACTCTCTCCCTCATCAGATTCGCCTCTCCCCTTTAAAATTCAATCGAAACTCGACTAGATCTCGATACCCATTCGTCTAAAACACATCATCGCTTCTTCATTCATGACGATTGGCTCCGGAGGATCTAGTGTTGTTGGTAAGACTTCTTCGACCTTCAATTGTTCTAATTCTTGTAAACTACTTTGATGGGGGTTTGGCTTATATGTTCTTGATTTTGTTTGAACAATCTGTTAACATTGCTGGGTATTTGCGATTGCGATGTTGATTTGATGGATTGTTTTGTTCATTTTGAGTGGATTATGTGCTATTTACGTGTTTCTTGATGATTGAAGATGTTGAATTGGTAATCGAGTTCTTGATTTCTGATTGTTCTTTTTGTTATATGTAGCAAAACCCATGATGGGTTTTCTTAGATTTTCTGTATTGATTGAGTAGCAACTAGCGAGTTATGAGTTTGTGCTGTTCCCTTAGAGCAATACACAGTTATCATTTTTCATGATGAAAAAGGAAAGAAAAAATGGGATGGTAATGGGTGCTGAATGAGTTTTTTTTTCTATGGTGATCAGTTAGTTTGACGTAAGCGGCAGATGCTCCGCGCTTAATTGCCATTTACCTTCTGCATAACTTAAGTCTCATGTTTAAAAGCGTGATGAGATGGTGCTTTTCAATGTTGTACCTCATTTCATGTCCCCTTAACGTTGAAAACTTCCATGGAACTCGTGGAAACAAACCTTCTTCTATTCCACGCAATTCTTTGCTATGGTTCGTGATGCTGGAGAGGTGGTTGTGGAGGATGAAGATGGAGCCAGCGTTTCTTAATAGGGTAGGGAAAAAAAATGAGCAGTTCTACATGGCGAGGAAGTGGGCGAGGAAACGAGCGAGGGGAGGGAGGTGGCGGGGTGGGGACCGTTCACCTCCCTCGAGATGCGCGTGCAAAGATCGACCGCATGCATCCCGAGGGAGGTGAACGGTCCCCACCCCGCCACCTCCCTCCCGTCACTCGTTTCCTCGCCCACTTCCTCGACATTTAGAATTTCTGAAAAAAATAATGAAAATTTTGTATGATCTCTATTTCGAGTTCACATCTGCATTAAAATTAAAGTGATTTTAACATTTCGAAGTTGGTTTACAAGTTGAACAATCCTTGATTGTGCAATTTTGAATTGCAAACCACTTTTTGTGGCGTTCAAAACCCCGTAGTAGGACTTGTATAAGGTGTTTTTGTCTTTTGGGTGCAATCTGATAGCTATTCGCTCTATGTAGCAATCCACTAATGGTCCTGCTAAAGGCTCCAGGACACACCAGAAGGTGCACATGCAACTTCTCTACAGGTACTCCAAAATAGTAGGGATGGTCTGATTTCTAATGCTCTCTCTAAGTGAGTACGGACCTTGGAAGTCTGTCATGGACTCCAGTGATATAAGATAGGGGTTGTTCTTTTAATCCCAGAAGATAGGGATTGTTCTTTTAATCCCAGAAGATAGGGGTTGTTTACATACTAGTTGATTTGAAATGGAAAATATGCTCCTTGAAGACGTGTTCTGGTCTTTCCTAGTATAAGCCAACAACAATTAGCAATCCGGATTGTAGTATTTTAAAATGTGGAGCGAAAATAATAGTTAGCGCTACATAAGATTCCTATGTTTTGGCACTTTTGGAGAAAATATATAGTGTCATTAAAATATTAATTATATGCTACGCAATTATAACCGATAATGGACCCATAACAGTTCAAGAGCGTTATGGGTTATTACGGGATATAACGGAATAATTTTTAATGCCCCCACAAAGTATTAATATATTATAGAGTCAAAAAAGTAAATCATGTTCATAACATTAAATTCAAAAACAAAACAAAAAAGCATCTTCCCTTCGTATGAGAGTGAGATCGCAATAGAGAGTGCAATCGCAACAGATAATGCGATCAACTCTTCGTCTTCTTCCCTTATTTTCTCGTTTTCTGTCAAACGTCGAAGTCTGGTTCTTTGTCGATTGATGACAATGAACTCTAATCCTTCTTCTTTCCTATGAGTCTAGGGTTCTGGTTCGATCGAAAATGAAATTGGTAATTTTTATTTTTATTTTTTATGTATTAGAACAAAACGCTAAAACAGTGTTATTGAAAAAACCTTATCACAATAATGACCATATAACGCCGTTATATCAGATTTGTAATACCATAACGTGATAATGTCATAACGTAACTGCATAGATTATATGTAAAAGTTTCTTGTACATTAAATGTGTTTCTTTTTATCTTTTGTTTGTAAAATCTCGTAACGATTATTATGGGATGTTCTTTGATTCGTTGTTTGCTAATTGGTATATGGTGATTTTAGAGCCTTCTTCTAAAGCCTAATTGTACTCTTCTTTTAGTTGAGTTAATGAAACTTTACCTTTAAAAAAATACCAATCAACTGATGAAAAAATATAATGCCAATTAATTGCTTTAAATCACTTGTGTATATTGCAATTCTATAGGATTCAGGAATCATGACAACCATATTTGAACTGGACTCTAGACTTGATTTTTTCACTCTCCCTACACTCCAGTGATCTGTGGTCTTTGTGGCCATCATTTTGTATGGTTCAGATTGGCAAATTCCATTGGCCATTGTATGTTATATTTGGGATCCACCCAGGTTGTATTTGTTCCTTGGGACTCACCTAGGCTGTCTTTTTATTTCTAGGGGTTCACTGAAGTTTTATTTCATTTATTGGGATATTCTCTGATCAGCTCCTGATACATTATGTTGAACACATCTTAATTCGTAACTGGTCTTAAACCACAAATTGTCATAGTTTCTCCTGTTTGTTTTGATGGGATTGTGATCTACTTCACGACTAAACCCTCCCCTCCCTTCTGGATTTACAGTGCCCGAATGCCAAGTTGGTCCTCAGATGAATCGTAGTCATAATTTGCAAATTTAGAGAACAACTTATTTGTCTAACCGAATGGTCAAGCAACACTATCCCTGACAATGTTTTAAAAAACGTTTTTAAGACTCGAGGCGGTCAAGCTTTTTCCGAGGCGAAGCGAGGCGTTTTTTTGTAAAAAATAGTGAAAAATATATATATAAAAAATTCAAACAAATAAAGAACACGTTTTACAATGATATGGAGGCCACCAACAGGGAGGACTCTCCACCTTTGACGTTCAACGCAGATTAAACTACTGAGAATCAATTCAGATTCCAACATGAAGACGATAGGTTGGAACAAAGCGGCAAGAATGATCAGTTCAACTTAAATTTGTCTATCTTAAGCTCTGCGGGGGTAGTATCCAAGGGTGGGACAGAGATATCATCAAGAAGATATGAGTCAGTAACATTGCTCCCAAAGCATGTGTTTTCGTTTGGATTGCCTTAATTGGGAATACCCTCAAAAGGGACAATCTCCTTAGAAGAGGTAGGCATGCGAACAACAAATGCATCCTGCATGTCAAACAATTAATCAATCAACCATTTGCTTGTCAACTGCATTTGGGGAGCCATTTACCAAATAATGCCAACTGATCAGGAATTACAAAAAGCGTACGCCTCAAAATGCCTCGAGACGTACGCTTCGGAACATGAAGGCGCTCACCTTCAATTGGCACCTCAACTCGTACGCGCAGAGGCGATTTCTGTGCGCCCCGCCTTGACTCGCGCCTCAAGGCGTACGCCTCAATCGCCTTTTAAAACAATGATCCCTGATCTAATCAACGACTCAGTTTTTTTTACAGGGACTCACACGAGGCCATTCGTCGTTCCTGCCGATTAACCCTAGAGTTCTTATTGAGATCTAGCTAGATAAGCCTCATTGCTATTAAGAATCTTACTCGGCCAACTTCTGAATCAATGCGGGACAACTTATGTGTCTTTCCACACACCACCTCATCCTTGTGTAGGGTATATAATGGTCCAGATATGGTAATTCATTTTCTCAAAATTTACATTAGATGTGACTGAAAATCCAATCTGATTATAGCCTAACGCAGATCCGATTAACCTAACGTAAATCCGAGATAAGACCAATTTAATACCTTATCCTCGTGACTTGTTGTGTCATTGCCCTCCTAGTTTTTCTGAGCCATCATCTGATAGCAATTGTAGGACATACTTTAGTATTGTGGATACTGTTCCGATCATGTCATAGTTATGAGTTCTAACTTAAGGACATTTTTGCATGTTGATCTGAAACATAGTTTGAGGTGCAACAAAAAGAATGGGCCCATATCCAACTAATGACAAACATCCAAATCTCCGAAGCTACTCATGGGAGCCTCTAGTAATTACTTAGCAACCATTGTGATTGTAGTATCTGTTTGAATTTTAGGTCTAATTTATCTGTCTGAGTCAACATATTGGGGAGAGGGTTGGTGTGAAAATTCCTTGATTTGTTGTTTAATCAAATATTTGTATACTGATTCATTTTATGATAATCACCAACATAACCTTTTTGGTATTTTTTCTTGGGAACGGTTACCAGGTTTTATTCACTATTTCGTCAACATCTATAAAAGTTACCCCATTCTTGACATCTCCATAGGTGATAGTCTCTTGACGTCCTTGTGTATGCTTGTTGAGTCTCATGGGAGTGTGTTCAACCATGTAATAACACGCCCTTATTTTGGCTCCTTTCAAAAGCAAAAAGTTGATAAGAAAACTTGAACAATCATGGAAAAGTTGCAAAAAGTACTTATAATTTCTACCTTCATGAATTTTTATTGCCTTGTTGAGTATTGCGTTGTGCTCAAAATTATCACTCTCTGTCACTTGCACTGTCGCTATCACTGTCATTGATGTTATCTATTTGGGTTTGGACAACTGAAATTTCACACTTTGAGGCTTAATTAAAAAGATTTGATGTTTCGTGCTATCATGCAGTCCCAAGAAATTTTAGATTGTTAGAGGAACTTGAGCGTGGAGAGAAGGGTATTGGCGATGGCACAGTTAGCTATGGAATGGATGATGGGGATGACATTTACATGCGGTCTTGGACTGGCACCATAATTGGTCCTCACAATGTAAGCTTTTTCCTTTCAGTAACACCTGGTAGTGTTGCCCATATGTTCAACCTCATATGGTGTTGCCAAGTTGGGTTAGTAATACCTAATTATGCAGATACACCTTGTATAATAATCTACGTTACTAGTTTTCTTGCAATGGGCATACTCTCTGATAAAATCCTTCGACACATCTACTACTATAAGAACTATGGGAACTTTGATTTTTGTGACAACTTGGTCATAATGTTTGCAACCTTACCTAGTAAGGAAATCTAGGGTGTTTCAAAGGGAAGTTGCAATAAAAGCCATTATAATTTTTAAACATTAAATGCTTACTAGCAAAAAAAATGTTAATGGAGGTTGGAATATCATTTCTCACCTTTACCATATGAATTGAATTTCAGTATGCTTGCAAATCATTTTTACAAATGCCAATGGCTTCAATATATGTGCAATCAAGGCAACATTAAGTGGTTTTCCCATCAAATTTTCCGATGCAACCAAACACAACCTGACTATAATTGAAGTCCATTCTTATCATCCTCGAATCTGATGCCATTTAACTATGGTTCAAATATTGATCAACATGTTTATATTCAGCACTTACCTTTTCATGCAGACACTGAATGAACTTGTTTTCCATCTCAGTCTGTGCACGAAGGTCGCATTTATCAGTTGAAACTGTTCTGTGACAAAGATTACCCGGAAAAGCCTCCAAGCGTTCGCTTCCATTCAAGGATCAACATGACCTGTGTGAATCATGAGACTGGAGTGGTAAGATAGTAACCCATTATTTAAACAAATGATAACTTGTTGACTCAGTATCTGTATTGTACCTATTTCCCCTCAATTTATTTATGAGTTTCCTTCTTTAAGGGTGAATCCAGTTTCACTGAACCTGCCATCGATGCCCTATGTTCTATTTGTATCCAATTTAACCCCGTGGAGATGGAAAAGGATGAAATGGAAGGGATGTGGGGGGTGCACCTTTGATGAGAAGACTGTTCTCTTTTATGCTCTTTTTACTACTTTGAAGGATATAGTTTATTATTGATCAGACTGGCTCATCTTTTAATCTGCCATATAAAAAAGTTCTTTTTCTATTTTCTTTTTGTTGATCTTCTCACAGTACAAGTGAGTTTTGAATGAAATATCTGGACTTGTAGGCCAGTACGTGGATTAATTGAAATACTGACTGTCAAATTTTGATGTCATTCAATTGGTGCAGGTTGAATCGAAAAAGTTTGGTATGCTTGCAAACTGGCAAAGGGACTACACCATGGAGGACATACTGACCCAGCTGAAGAAGGAGATGGCTGCTCATCACAACCGGAAGTTGGTCCAGCCTCCAGAAGGTACCTTCTTTTAGTCCAAGATATGGTTATAGACCAAACCACCTTATTATACCAATTGTATGTCTCTAATTGTGTGTTGGTCCTATGAAAGTTGAAAGCACCAGGGACTACTTTCAACTTTTACTAGTCCCTCGATGTAAGCCCTTTGGATTTCTCGTCTGTCTGTAGTGTTACATGGATGTTATGCGATGAAAGGGAATTTGACTGTGTCACAATGAAATTTATAAAGCTTTGCTGTGTTTGCGAACATTTGGGGTTGACTTCTGTATATGTGGAGATGAAGCTTTTTCTTTCTCTTTTAATGCTAAACTAAAAATTGTATCTAAATAATTGTACTGGGTTTTCTTCAATATTCTCGCCTCACATAGGTCAGATTTAAACAATTCATGTTGAGCAAAATTATTAAGTTGTACCATGTTCTAGTTTCTATATGTTCCCCTGCAATGATAAAACAGTAATGGTGTGATGAAAATGCTCGATGATACTCAATTCTTTTAAGGCAATCCCCCTGGAGCCGGTGTTATGTAAGAAACCGTGTCAATTTGGAGTTGGTGTTTTTTTGGACATTCTATGTTAACTTACTGGGAGACTTGGAAATTGATTGGCTGTCTAAAATGATTTGCCAAAGCTGGCCGAAGTTTCCAAGAATCAAATTCTAAAGTTTATGTAGTACCGATTTCAATGCTTTGGCCACCCCTAGACTCAAATTTGCCTGAAGTCTGTACATGATGAATGCTGTTTTGTTTATGTTGGAGACTAGATTGTGAATTCATGATCGAAGACTCAATGTGGAGATGTGACCACATTTATGGGAAATTCTAATTGTCGAGGAAACCAGCGAGGGAGGGAGGACCTTCCATCCCCCTCGTGATGCATGCCTTCCATCCCCTGCACGCATCGCGAGGGGGATGGAGGGTCTCCCTCTCTGGTTTCCTCGCCAGTTAGCCTTACTCCCTTTACAAATCTTCCTGTCAGAGACTGGGAGTCTGATGGATCCCTTTATAAGTCTTCCTTTCAAACACTGGGAGAGTCTAATTTGGTAAGTGAACCTAATAATCCCTCTTTCAACCTTTAGACCAGTATATTGAGTAATGGGCATAATCATATTGTTAAGATGAAGGATTTGCAGTTTAATAATGAATCCAAAATTTAATTTTCTTATTATAATTACACAAAAATATCGATGCAAAACCTGATTGTTGACAAATTGATCAACTTGACATGTCTACAGCATTTTATTGTGTATTCCACCAAATGTTTTGGCCTATAGTGATTTCTCACCGTCAATTACTCAATTGAACACCTTATATTTGGCTGAAAATTCTTGTGCCGTTTGGTTCATCCAACCTAATTGATAACGACATTATCAGTTTTTATTATAATTGATAGCGTCGATGTCAGTTCATCTGATTGGTTTATTTTGTGAGGTTATCTTTTGAAATGGCCATGCACTTGCGTCTAATTAACAGGTGGCTGTTAATTACTAACAAATCACTGTGGTTATTAGTTTAAAGTTTTTTTTTTGATTTTTTTGGAAGGCAAACACGGTTTTTATAGGATCTCGAAATTCACTAAATATCAAAACTGGTCAATACATCATAAACTGATAAAAATGTTGCAAGCAGGATTTGAATCCATAACCTAGTAGTACCATCTGTCAATCGCTGTCAGTTGAAACTCAAAGATGTCATTAGAGATTTATCGATGACAGATGCTATGAATCAAAACAAAAACCAGTTGGTAGCTTCAATGAAAGTCTGTGGGGGCAAGAATCTTTGCTTCAGAAGTACTCGTTTATTGGCATTTTTCCGCACTCTTCACATGCCTCTCCCGACAAACATCCCCCAATTTGTTATCGGCAGTTGTAGCTTTCATTATTAAATCGATCCATTGTATTCACTTAAGCACACATACGTTAGGTTGAAGATACAATACAAAATATGTATCGGATTTGAAATGATTGAGACTTGTAAATGAAGTTATAGAGTAGATGATGAATATGATAATCTACTATTATTATTTGTTACATTAGTTTTGATCTATTTAGATTTAGATCCGATCATACGACCTAATCTAATATAAAATTCTAGACCGGATTTGAATAAACTATTGGGAGGGAGCGAGTTGATTCTGAGAGATAGCTGTGATCAGATAAGATCACCTCTGATTATGATGTCCAAAATGTGACTAAAAAGTAAGGGACAGCACCTTTATCGTAGTTAAAAATAAGGGGACAGCTTACTAGATATCAACCCAAGTAAAGATCTACAGCAATCACCTTTGTTGTAACTGAAATCATTGATTATCATGTAATATAATTTTTTTTTTTTTTTTCTTCTGAAACTTCATTATATCTCTAAAAAATCAAAGGTTGAGATTGAATATTTCATATCTAAAACATTTTATTTCGAAAAAAATCCTAAGACCCCCTTATATACTGTTTTTCCTCTGCCAACATTTTTTAATATTTCTTGTGGTGTTCCCGATGGGGCATCAAACCAAATAAACCCTTAATCTTATCTGGTTCAGATCCTGCTCAATAGACCGTGAACATAGTTTAACTAATAATTTTTATTCGACAAATTGCCATCCCTATTTACCTTAGAAAAAAAAAAGACAAAAAGAAAAACCGTGGTACATTACATTCCTACCGTTACGCCTTAATTTCCACATTTTTCCACAAACACGTCAAACAAAAACTCCCTCCCTACCCATTGGTACGTACATTACTACTACACAAGGTAGGGCCTCACACACTCTTCAAACACACATCAACCTATCTTCTGCCACTTGTTCCCCCCACTCCCTGACCCCACAAACCAAACACCTACCCCACCTCCTCCTCCTTCTCCTTTCGCCACGTGTCAATCATCAATTTGAATGTTAAATTCATCCACCGCCTTTGCTCATCTTCCAAGCAACTCTTTTTCTCTCTCTAAAAAAAAGAAACATTTTCCATATTCATCACACCATCCCCACCACTTTTACCTTTTATAAAAACCAACCCTTTAACCCTCAAAAACCCTAATACCAATCTCTCTGTCTGTATGAACGATCGAATCGATGGCCATGGCTTTTGGACCACCACCACCTCGGAAAGACAAGCCAATCGCCATTAGAGCGGTGTGGTTAGACAACCTAGAGTCCGAGTTCGACCTCATTCAAGACCTGATCGATGGATACCCCTTCATCTCAATGGACACAGAGTTCCCCGGCGTCGTCTATCCCCCAATTTCAAACTCCATCAACACAAATTTGATATCTTTTCGTCAGCGTCACCCCTTCGATCACTATCGTTTCCTCAAAGAGAACGTCGACGCCTTGAATCTGATCCAGGTTGGACTCACGCTATCGGACGCTGAGGGAAACCTTCCCGATCTTGGGACTGGAACGAGGTTCATATGGGAATTCAATTTCAGTGACTTTGATTTGACAACGGACATGCACGCCGTTGAGTCGATCGAGTTGCTGAGGCAACAGGGGATGGATTTCGAGAAGAATCGGGAGAGAGGGATCGACTCGTGCCGATTCGCTGAGCTGATGATGTCGTCCGGACTCGTTTGCAATGACTCAGTGAGTTGGGTCACGTTTCATAGCGCGTATGATTTTGGGTACTTGGTGAAGATACTGACTCGCCGCGCATTGCCTAATGAGATTGGAGAGTTTCTGAGGCTTCTCAGGGTGTTTTTCGGTGCTCGGGTTTATGATGTGAAACATTTGATGAAGTTTTGCGAGAGTTTGTATGGAGGGCTTGATCGGGTTGCTATGGCTTTGAAGGTGGACCGGGCGGTTGGAAAGTGTCATCAGGCTGGTTCGGATAGTTTGCTCACTTGGCACGCCTTTCAGAAGATTAGAGAAATGTATTTCGCTGATGAAGGACCGGAAAAGTATGCCGGTGTTCTTTATGGCTTAGAAGTGTGTTGAGTAAGAATGAAACTTCTTCAAACTTCTCTTTCGGATTAAGTAAACTTCTCTTCTTTAGATGTCTGTTTTGATTTCTGTATATTTGCTTAGCTAAAAGGAGTTTCCTTTATGTGCTTTGTTAGTACTTTGATGACTACTCGTTGTTTTGTTCTACTTGTGGGGGCAGGGCTTGTGGTCATGGTAGGCTCGGGGTGTGTGGTAACGATCAATACAAGGATTTTGAAAGAGTTAATTGGACTAGATTCAATGTTTAGTACATAAAATTGTATATAGTGACAATTGAGGTTGGACAGGGAGAGGGACATAGAGAGATATTCAGGTAGATAGCTAAGAAATCGTGTAAGAGTGACTCCAACTGAAACGGGGTGATTAGAAATTAAATTGTCCAGGGATTGAAAGAGGGATGGTGAAAATACATTGATATGATGGATATGGTGAATGAGAGCTGGAAGTTGGATTAGAAAAAGATAGGAAAGGAAACCAGAATGGAGGAAAGAAACTTTTTTTGTTACATAAGTTACCATTGTAATACATAAACGTAAAAAATGTGAAACTGATATGCCAAAAAATGGGAAGGAAAGATAAACTGGTGGAAGGGTATGGAGAATTTGAGGTTCAAGAACGTTCTCTCAAATTCATGAGGGGTATAAATTTATGTAGAAATAACTTCGTGGATACTAAAAATCATGGAAAGGCGCAATTCTATAAAAATAGTGGGGAGAAAGGCAGATTTCTATAAAAATCATGGAAATGAACTTTTTACTAGTAAGGAGTATTCGCTGTGGTCATGTAAAAATACGTTGTTACGTTCAACCTCAAGCCTTCGACCACCCATCTCTTTACCATTATCAAAGGAGATTTTTTCTTTTTATTCAGCAAAGGACAGCCTGAACAAAATAGTTTCAAAAGTAAAAAGGATTGACTAACAATACATAGGGATGAACGAAGAGACAGACTAAGACTGTTGATACAAAAATAAAATTGGTAACACAATGTGGGATGTGAGCTAAGAAATATGAGGCATAAAAATCAAATATAATTGATCCAAGGAGTCAGACATAGAGCTTCACTAATGTTGACTTCACAAAGAAACTAACATAGATGTTAGGGATGGTGATTCACACATGTAACTGCAAAGAGCAATTACTGGTCTAAGAGTATAGCGCCCTCAATGGGTGTAGTTGGATGCAAACTGCAATGTGCATTCTTGTCCATCATAGATTCATAGCAAACTGCAATGTTTATTCCTTTCCATCATCTTATCGTCTTCGAATCCATGTGCTTCTGCGTCTCGGTGTTCAGGTTATTTCTAATTTCTTTATTGAGCTTTAATGAATAGTGTATATACAAGAAATTGCATTATGGCATTATGCAGTTCCTAAAACATCTGTAAATGATATATATGTAAGGGAAAGTTGAAAAGGTTTTAACAAGTTCATCTTCTGCTCTGCTATTCTTTTATAACAAGAACAGGATTTTGAACCTAATCAGTTCTGCGTTTCTCGCTCTATCTACCATTTACTTCAGGAAGTCTTTCTTGATCAAATGGTTTTGATGAAAATGATTTTAAAGTTATTTTGGTTTCTGAAAACATCTGATTGGATGGTCTCTTAGATTGCAGAATAACACTCTTAAGTCTTATTCTTCTCTGCCTAGTTTGATTATACTGTTAGACCGAACTATCCCGAAAGTTGTTTGTTTAGGCATACAGAGAATGGAGTTAGGACAGTTTGTTGATTTAGCACATATAAGAAGTTTTGTGTGAATCTATATGGTGGATTCGACTGGGTTGCAATAGCGCTTTGGACTATTTGTTGACTTGGCACACTTTTGCAAAAAATAGAGAAATGTGTACTTGGCAGAGGAAGGACATGAAAACAATATGTGGGGGTTTTATATGGATATGGATTAGAAGTGTGTTGTGACTGTACTTTCTTTCGGATCAAGTTCTCTGCAGGGTTCACTCTGTTTTGATTTCTAAATATTTTGTTAGCCAATCAGAGTATATGTATCCATAGTTCTATTTATTAGTTTTACAGTCTGACCAGTCATTGTTTATCTGCTATTTGTGGCATCAGGACCTTTGTCAATGTTAGACAGGGGTACTTGGTAACCATCATTGCAAAAAATGTGATTTGGGAAGAATTAATGGATTAGATGGACATGGATAAGAAATTGAGAGGGTGATCTGAAGTGAGTGAAGATGGGGAGCTAAACAGACAAGGATAGGAAGGGGAAGCCAAAATGGAGGGAAGACATCCTTTTTGTTGTACAAGTTACTTTTTGTTTTTGGTAAAACAATTTGTATTTATTTATTTTATGATGTTAGGGTTCTGTTTGGCTGTCAAGAATTGCTCCCTGGAAAACATTGAAAATTGGGAAGCAAGAGAAAGGATGGAGAGCAATGGAGAATATGAGGTCCAGGCACATTTTCTATCAAAAGCATGGAATTTTCACTGTTGCTGGGCCAGGGAATATATTGCTATTGAAAAGAGAAAAAGAGACCTCGATCTTTGACATGAAGCACTGAGTTTTGTTCTGTTCTCTGTTTTTCATTGGTCCGTGGAGATCTTCTTGTTTTTCTCTTCTTTAATACTGAACATGGGCTGAATGTTAAACTGTGGTGAAGTGAATTGAATTGATGGTTTAGATCATTATTATTGAACTACATTCGAGAAATTTTAGGTTGCTCTTGTTGTAAATGAACTGAAGTTTGAGGCAGAAACTCCAACTAATTTTGGAATGGTGACAAGGGCTGTTTTGCATCAGTAATTTCATAGGGATATAGGAACAGACAATGAATAGAATTAGAGGCTATGGAGTGAAAAGTTGGGTTGAAGGAGAGCAAGATATGGGAGAGACGAGAGAGGCAGAAAAGGATGACAATCATGATTCTCTTCTTTTCCTTTATCCTTCATTACTGTCTTCCCCGGAGTTTGTTGGGTTTCTGATATGCTATGATACAAGGTGAAGAGAAATTGTTAACAATCGGTGAATTGAAGCCAAGAAATGAAGATAAGATAGTGATGAGTAGAAATTTGAGGCATAAAATAAAATATGCTTCATGGAGTTTGAGGTAAGGTAAATCTTCAGTAAGTAAATTGACTAGGTGAGCTATTTGAGATGATGATTCACTCAGGTAGCCACGAAAAAATCAGTCACTGGTACAAGGTTCTCAAAGGGTAGAAGAGCATTAGATTTGGCTCAAGTTAATAGGCGCAGTTGGAAAGTAAAGTTGCAGGCTCCGAGTCTGAGAAGGGTACAAGTAGAACCCAAACCGACATCAAACTAGTAGTAGAGCGTAATTCTTACCATTTGTTATGCTACATCTATACCATTCCAACATCTCGTCTTCCATGTCTTCTGATTCTTATTGATTGCTCGTTTTTATTTTTTATTATTTTATTTAAATCTGTAATGGGAAGATCTGAAATTGATTAGATAGAGAGATGGGTTTGAAAAGGTTCCAACAACTTCTTCTGTGCTACTGCTCTTAAATTTGGCTGAGTTAGCTTTTACCCAGTATTTTGACAGGTATCTATCTGAAGAATGTTTCAAGCTTGATTCTATCGTCTATTAATAACCATATTTTCAGTTATATTTGTTTTAGATGTCAGAGTAGAAGAGCCGGATTGTTGTTTCAAATATTATGAACCCTTTTAAAGTGACGAAGGGGGTTTTGTAATGCTTAACCACTGTAGATTTTCTTTCTTCTGCAAATGTGGCATCTAAGAACGAATTTGTTACGATCTGTTTTTTTGTTAATGAGGGAACTCAGAGCCCAGCATGTGTGATGGCTTTTAGGTCAGTTCGTTCATCTCTCCTTTACAGAATGTGTCATGTGGAGTTTCTTCACATTTCATGACTGAAACAGTAATAGAACTCGAAAAGGTCTATGGTGCTGTGCGATTTAATTAGTGGTTTGTATGTTTTCATCCAACTAAGTAAACCATGTTTTGACCCAACTTTTTTACACCAACGAATGATATGAATGGCATGCAATTTATCCATTTTTACATGATTGGCATTCAGTTTATTCATTTTTAGACTCACAGCGTAGTAAATAGACTGCACACAATTGACTCAAAGACAAATCGAAAGCCTTACAATCCAAGCATGCATATCACCAATTCCATAATGTGCACATACCTGTTCTCGAGAAAGCTGCTTTATGGGAGGACCTTAGGGACCAAATTTGTTGGTGATCCTATTACTGATTCAAATCGAGGGGGATGAATCTCCTCATTCAGTCATTGTGAGATTTGGATCTGAAGTTGCTGCTTAAAACCCGTCAACTTAGGCAGGAATTGCAACCTTAAAAGGACAGTTTGAATTTAGCTATAAGAAAGTTGGGATTATTACATAATAATTGAAGACTTGGCACTCATAATGGTTTCATTTCCCACACAATTTTGGGATTATTACTCAATTGGACCTACATGAACCAATTAATACTTGCCGAGCATAATGGAAATTTCAGCAAAGGGGTATTCTAGTCTAAAATAAGGCGTAACACTGGCTGCTGAACTTTAGCACCCACAAAGATCACTGTCAAACATATTGAACCAAAATCCATATAATCCAATCCCATGCTCGGCATTGTTAACAAAACCAATACGCGATAAGATAGTTAGCTTCTGAGACTAATAAGTGCTTCAGCGGTCTAGCCACTTCACTATATTGTACTAGCAGAATCACAATCTATTGCTTAAACATGAGTGCAATAGGCGGAAAATGAAATCAGACTGCCGTAACAAAAAATACTTTACCTTTCGGCTCCTTCCTGTGAGATACTTGGGCAAGAGTAAAATCTTACTTTGATCTTATATATAATCACTTAAAAGCAATCTTAGCTAAGCTAAAGCAACCCTCACAGGTGCAAGGGAACAAGTAGAAGTACTTCAATAACAAAAGATGCACCGTTGTCTCTCTTGGTATACTTGAGGAATTCACAGTCTCAATCAATCAAGTAAGTAGCCGCGAGCAATCGCAACTACACCCGAGAGTTCTGCCCGTTCAAAAAGTAACACAGATTCCAGCATGCTTGGATGAGCAATATCAATGTGATCTATTGCAAATCTAGCTCAGTGCCAAAAAAAAAAAAAAAAAACAAGTGCCTCATAAGAACAAAAGATGGAACCACCATATGTTCCAAACAAACCCACTCCAGAGTTCTCCTACTGCTGGATTTGTACACATCCCAGGGTTCTGTATGACATTCCAGTTGTCATAGATCACCATTCTTATGCTGCTCTTCTCTTCTCCACCAAGGAAGAAATAAGAAACGCAACTCAAATTAAGATAACAAAATTGTACAACTAACTCGACAAGTGTTCTGGATTACACGAGTAGAACTAACTGAATAAAAATATGCGACTGCTCTAAACAGTACCAAGGTCCATAAATAACATTGGTCATTACAATAATCATAGTACCTTTTTTGGTATGTTTTGCTTATACTTTCATTCCTATTGAAACTTACATGGGTGAGATCAATAATCAGGAAAGCTTAGCACCATGGTATACATAATCATATTATGGATTGACTTGGTAAATCTTCACACTCCACATGATCAGAATTCCTAATCATCAATGAAGGTTTATGCACCAATCCTTAGAATTAAATGGTTATGCTATCATAGACGTATTACTAAAATCATGGTTTAAAATATCTCAATATATTTTTGATATATCGAGATTTTTATCTTTTTCTACAATATATCGATCGTATCTCCAAATTACTAGGCCGTCGTAACAATATCGCCAGTTAAATATAGCGAATGGGTTGAAAATGGCTCGTAATATGATAGCGGTCACAAGTCGTTTCAATACTGAAGATTATGATTATGGCATGTAGTATTTAATGCAAACATTGTGGTAGGATGTTTAGTTTTTATGGTTGTAATATCTAGTATTTCATGATTATAATGACATGTAATATTTGAACATGATTATTCTTCTAATTTTTTCATGTATGAATTTTCATATGTCAAACTTATTATCTATGGAACATTGTTGCGTATATATATTTGGGGTTGTAGATATGAATCTAACATTTTGTTGTAGATATGAATGCACAAAGACAATCAAAAGCAAAAATACATGGTTTTTTTTAATAATGATTTTAGTGTAAACAATAGCTTAGCTAATGATGTAAATAAAACTCGATGATGATATTTTGATTTAAGTTTCTGAAATATGTTGGGATTTATATAAAAATTTCACTTAATTTTTTTTTGAAAGATATTGACGATTTATTTGATAGATATGATACAATGGGTTGATCCATAGATAAATTATAGTCACCAACAAATTGATGATAAATCCTTAATATCTAATATATTTATTAGTTATCTTATCTTTGATTTTGGATCAACAATTTTTCCCAAAGTTAATTTGATAAATCCACTCAGGGATTGATAATATCTTCAATATATATCTGTTTTTCTACATCGATATATGTCCTCGATAAAAATATTTTAAACCATGACTAAAACTACAGTAAAAACTTGAAAACCCTCCATTATATAATAAACATTCTGGTTTCTATGATCTTTTCATGTATAAAACTGAAACCGAAAGATGATTGTATGAAATTAAATGCAAATAAAAAATTGAATAAAGTTTGAAATATTGAAGGGAAATAAAGTATTAAGAGCAATTGGAAAAGCAAAAGTTAGGATAAATTAGGGTAGTGGAGTTGCTTACTCGAATGAGCCTTGCTGCATTAAATTGAGAGGACGAGAACGATGCAGACTTCAGCTTCAATCCGGGCCTGTCACACTCCATAATATAGAAATGGGAGATATGATGTTGCAGATCGAACCTCTCCTTGCTTTCAAGCAACCATTTCGAAATTGTTGATCTCTGCATATATAAGCACCATGCCCTACCTCTCGACAACAATTGCCTTGAAGCTTCAAATGAAATATCACAAAATTGCTATTCAAACTTACAGAATGTTAGAGTCATTTTGCATGAACTAGGAAAGTTTGGTGGAAGAATTAATATCATAAAATGAGGTGCAAGAAGATCTGGAAAAGGAATTGTGACTGCCATGACAAAAGAAGCATGGCAAAGTAACGATGTCATACATTCATCTGTTGTCTCTCTTGGTATGCTTTCATATAAAGTAATGAATACAAGTGAAACCATAATTTTTTGTCATTCAAAAATTCTTTCACCAGTTGAAAATAGTAAGAATACAAGTGAACTGAATATGCAAAGGTACCCAGGTATTAAGAAAACCGATCTCCAGCTTTCAGGATTTGAAAGTTCGGAATTAGCAGATTTTGCAGCCTCAAGTAGCTGGCCTGTGAGACCAACCCCAACTACACCTGCCACGGTACCAGCAGTGTTCGACACTCCCATTACAATTCCAGCATACCTTGGAGCAATATCCATGTGATTTACTGCAAACCCAGCTCTACCTAGCGCCAAAAAACCAAGTGCCACAGAAGAACAAAAGATTGCACCACCAGACGTTCGGAACATTGGAATTGCCATTAGTGCAAGGGATGCAACTACAAAACCAATGGTATTCAAAAACTTCCTTGTCCTGGTCACCGACATGTAACGACCAGTAATCAACTTGTCTGCCACTACCCCTCCTATATTAGAGAAAACAAACATGTTAAGATAAGGTAACATCTTAGAAGAACCCATTTCCTGAAGACTAAGCTGGAGGCCCAGCTCGAAGTAAGTAGGTAGCCAATTCATTAGCACATACAAGGCATAATGAAAGGTGAAATTATTAACTACGATTGCCCAAACCGGCAAACTAAGCAGTATTTTTCTCCAAGGTATTTTTGAAGATTGAGCTGCCACTGTTCCTCCATTTTCTATCTTCTTGGTTGGCAGCAGTGATTCCCCAAACCCCACTGCAGCGGCTTTTATACGATCAGCACGAGGTGGGTCAGATGCATACTTAACCCAAAGTAAAGACCACATAGCACCCAATGCAGCTTCAGCCAAAAACACCATCTGTGGTCCTCTGAACTTCACCAAACTCGGAAGAACGAGCATCCCAGCTGCAGCACCTAAATACATTCCTGAAGTCGTGAGAGAAACTGATCGTGACCGTTCATGTGGAGGAACCCATTGCGCCAATACAGTATGAATGGACGGGAAGATAAAACCTTGCGCTACCCCAACAAGTAACCTAGCCAAAACTAACAATGTAATCCTCTTTGGATCCAATGGAACTACTGCACAAGTCAACGACCACAAGATGAATGAAAAAAGCAAAACTCGCCTTCCCCCAATCTTCTGAGCTGCCCATCCTCCGGGCACTTGCGACAACGCATACCCATAATAGAATGTGGATAATATAGTCCCTTTGCTCGATTGATCCACACCAGCAGCATCAGCAGCTGCTGTGTATGCAATCGAAAACCCCACTCTCTCTATGTAACACACAGCCGTGGAAATGAATGTTAACAACACAATTACATAACGTTTGGGGAATATTATCTTCTTCATCCTTCACTACTATTCAAATGAGTTCAGTTCAATTCAATTCAATTCAACTGCACAATAAATGAAAAAGATGCAATTTTTCTCTCTATAACTCTCATTTTTCTTTCATAAATCTTTATCAAACAATAGAATTCAAAGACTACATATCGAAATTGTACGAAGAATCTGAAATTCAAACCTGAAACTCGAATTTCACAACAAAATGATCCAATGTAGACTGCTGCTGCTGAAAGGAAAACCCAAATTGAATCAAACAAGAACCCTAATTTACTACGAATTGAAGCTGCAAAAGCAATTGGGGATCAAAAATTTGGGTCTGTGATTGGAGATGGAGTGAGCGTTGAAGAATTTTCTGAATAGGGTTAGGGTTTTGAAACAGATGGCATCTCCACCGTGTAATTGAGATCCGTGGGTGGGTGAGATCTGACGGTGGAGATGTGGTGGTGACGAGAAGAGAGAAAATGAGGAATTAAAATGGGTTTCGTTCTTCAAGATGCTGCAGCAAGCAACCACAGATTCAAAAAAATTATAAATAAATATTTATTTGTGTAGAAAAATAAAAATAAACACGTACAATGCATGTGGTATTGATTCTTGAAAGGCATTGATTGTTTAATAGTGTCAATTCCCCTATTTGACACCACCACTTTTTTTTTTTTTTACTGACTCCACCGATAAAAAGGATTTCTCTATTCTCTTTCACCCTCTCTCAGTAACAACATAGTAACAGCAACAACACCCCCCTATTTACTGTCCTCCCCTATTCTTTTTATCATCCTCTCATCTTTTACCCTAATCTCACAACTAAGGGGTGAGAGAGCGAGCGATCGATGAGGTGGGGCAAAAAGAGGGAGACCGACGAGGTAGTGTCATTTTCTTCATTATTTCTCCCTCTTCTTCTCCCTATTTTTTCATTCTCACCTCAACCTGTGCGAGGATGGAACCCCTCCCCGCAGAGGGTGAGGCGATGGATAATTTTTTTGCCATCATGTTGACATCTGCGAATGTGGAACCCATCCTCGCGGAGGCTTGTGCGATGACAATTTTTTTCTCCACTTGACTCTTTGCGAATATGGGTTCCCCACTTGCAGAGATTAACGCAAGGGCGAAGGTGGGTAAAAAAAAAAGAGGGGCACCCAGCGACAGTAATGTCGCTGCTGTTGATGAGAGGAAAAAGAGGTGGAGAAAAAGAAAGGGAACAAGCGGGCAACAACGATGGGGTGGTGGGCAGCGATGCGGCTACTACTGTTGTTGTTCTGTGGAGAAGAACATAAAAAAAGTGGTGGTGGTGCAGGGTAAAGGCGGTGTTAGACAGAAAGATAAAAAGTGTTGTGTCAAAGAGGAGAATTGGTGGTGTCAAAAAATCTCTGCCTTCTGGAAATGGAAACCTACTAAAATAAAAGTCAATTTTCAGCTAAAGAAAGAAGTAAGCCACACCAAGAGCCCAAAAACTCGGTACAAAAATGAGAAATTGAAATTGGATGTGTAGAGAGACGTATGCATGTACCCAACCAAATAGAAAAATGTTGATTGGTTCATCGATGCCTTAGAAATTCCTTCTGCAAACTTCTCGGGATTGAACTCTTCAGCATCATCTCCTCGTAGTTCACGATCATGATGTATAACAAGTATTGGCAACAAAATGTCTACTCCAAATGGGATGGACCAGGGCCAGAGCCAGGATTTTTGTCGGGGGGAAAATTAGTACATCTTAATTAAATCGATAAATTCAAGTTATATATACACGAAACATGAGTTTTAAAAATAAGAAATCACAAATTTTATTGACAAAAAATGACTAAAAAACATGCCGGATATATTTCTATCCAAGGAGGGTTCACACGTGTTATGCACATTGAATGGATATTGCCTCCCTTCCTCTCTATGTGGCTTCACCCTTGGGATGGACATCGTTCCCACTCTGACCTTCTTGTATGTAAGCCTATATATCTCAACCACAGATGGGTATAACCTTAAAGACTTCATGCAGGATCATGCTTGCCTGTTGGAAATATAATTGCTGCAAATTAAAACAGGAACGAAGTTACTGAATTTTCTTGGGTTGAGTCGCGGACTAGGTCACTCTCTTTAAGACGCTTCACGACTCTGTCTAAGATTGTGCAAGTAGTCTGATAGCCTCGTCGTCCCCAAGATAAAGCAACCTAGAATTCTTTATCTGTCTCGTTCAATCACATGCACTTTTGAAGAATAGAAATCTATTCACCCTAATTCTATTGCTCGAAATCACGAAAAACAATGAGTAAATACGAAATTACAAAACAACTAGAACTCTGTGAAACTCTCTGAAATATAGACTGTTTTCAAAAACAAATAAAACTCTCAGAAATGGATTGTTTACAAAACAAATAAACTTTGAAAACGGTTGCTATATTTTTATCCGAGAGAGGGCTGGTATTTATAGCCGACTGGGTCTCCTCTGACTCAGTCTTGTTCTCTGCAGAAATATAGAAATATATTTTATTTTTCAAATAAAATTTCAGCAAAAAGAAATAAGTTTCATCTCAATCCGACCCGACTCGACTCGGACGGACGGCGGCGGTGCGCGTGTGTGGAATGAACCAAAATTGGTATATCTCCTCTCCCCTTCACTAAAGTGGGTACCCCTTGGGGTTCAAACACTATCCTTATTAACTCCTCCAAAGTAAGTTACATAGAAGATATGTGACTAAACAATATAGAGAGAGATTTGAAATAAGAAACCATTTCCCTTTGTTTTAAAATTCAAACCAAAATTTCAACAATCCCCCACTTGGAATTTCTAAAACAAAACATTTCTTCATCGAGCAATCTAAAAATATAAGATTGTGCATAAATAAAAGTGTCTTTTAGCTTGAACTCTTGCGTAGTGTTCATGATTTAGATTATACTAGAGTAACTCGTAATTTTGAACTATCTCTAACAACATTACATGCACAACCTTACCAGGGTGAAGTCTAAAAAGTCTGTGCTTTAAGGTCATGCATGTATATCTCAGTATAGTGAAGGCTCTAGAAATTTTGCCCACAAATTCCATAGGAAGCGACCATACTTCCACAATCACTTAGGTGAGTCTATCAAGAGTATTCCTGTAGCTAGGTACTCCACTCCACATAGAGTATAGATCTCATTAAAAGTTTTAACTCATCCTACTATCGCTTTAGGAACTCATGCTTCAATCTAGAAATGGAATTACTATAAAGTTCGCATGATTCACTTCATATCATTCACGACATGTTATTACCCATTGAACCTATTTCTAGGGATCTCCAGTCTGTAGGTCGGGTTACCATCATGAATAACTCATCAATCTAAGGGCATAAGTCTCATTCCTTTCGAGGTTTTGAAAACCTTCTCTCTAGCTAATCCTTTCGTCAAAGGATCAACCAAGTTCTCATCAATTCTATTCGTACATGATCTATTCTAACAACCCCAGTAGATAGAAACTCTCTAACCGTATTGTGCTTACGACGTATTTGTCATCTCTTGCCGTTATAATAACGGTTATGTATTTTTGCAATAGCCGCGGTACTATCACAATGGATCAAGACAACTGGTATCAGGTTTTCCCATAAAGGGATCTTTGCTAGCAAGTTTCTTAACTAACCTGCTTCCTCACTAGCCGTGGCTAGTGCTATCATCTCTGACTCCATCGTGGACTGTGCCAGAATAGTTTGTTTATTTGATTTTCAAGAAACAGCTCCACCAGCTATACTAAAAATATAGCCACTGGTAGCTTTGGAGTCATCTGAGAGGGTGTTCCAATCAGCATCGTTATATCCTTCAAGGACAACGAAAAACTTCTGATAGTGTAATCCAAAGTTCTTAGTCCTCTTTAGGTACCTTATGACCCTTTCAATAGCATGCCAATGTTTTATACTAGGTCTACTGGTAAATCTGCATAGTAGTCCCACAACATAAACTATGTAGGAAATCAGTAGCATATCGTAGGCTACCAATGATGCTTGCATACTCAATTTGTCTAACACCATTACTGGTGTTCTTAAACAACTTTACACTAGGATCATTAGGAGTACATGCAGGTTTACAGTCAGAGTAATTATATTTTTTAGGATCTTCTCAATATAGTGTGATTGATCCAAAGAAGTTCCCTTTTCAGACCTAGTAATCTTAATACCAAGGATTACACTCGCCTCTCCAAGGTCTTTCATATCAAAGTTCGCACGCAATAAAGATTTCACATTATTCACAACATGAATATTTGAACCAAAGATAAGCAAATCATCCACATATAAACATAAAATAGTGCATATGCCATTTTCAGATTTATAGTAAATGCATTTGTCATTTTCGTTCACTTTAAAGTCGTGTGAGATAATAAGATTATCAAAATTTTCATGTCATTGTTTTGGAGCTTGTTTCAAATCATAAAATGATTTATCTAATTTGCAAACTTTATTTTCTTGCCCTGGAATTACAAAACCTTCAGGTTGGTCCATATAAATTTCTTTTTCTAGGTCACCACTAAGAAAGCAGTCTTAACATCTATTTGGTGTAATACTAGATCGTGTATTGCAGCAAGAGATATTAGCACTCGAATAGATGTAATCCTAGTAACAGGAGAATATGTGTCAAAGAAATCAACATTTTCTCTCTGTCTAAACCCTTTGGCTACAAGACCAACCTTAAATTTTTCAACATTTCCATCGGGTTTCAATTTCTTCTTAAATACCCACTTACAACCTATTGTCTTGCAACCTGGTGGCAAGTCAACTAAATGTCAGGTTCTATTAGACTCAAGAGAGTCCATTTCATCATTAATAGTCTCTTCCCAAAAGTTGACATCTATAGAAGACAAGGCTTATTGAAAGTTAAGGGGATCCTCCTCTACTGTAAAGGCAAAAAAGTCAGGGCCATAGTTTTTAGAAGTTTGGTTCAGTTTACTTCTTCTAGGCTCAAATTATGTTGCTTTATCTTTTGCATTCATCTTGATCATAGGCACGTTACTAGAGGATGTACCCCCACTATTCCTAAAAATAAAAGGAAATCTATGTTCATAGAAATCAACATCGTTCGATTCTATGATAACGTGATCACTTAGGTTATAGAATCTATAGGCTTTGTTGTTAATGACATAGCCTATGAATAGGCACTCATATGCCCTACTGACAAGCTTGTTCCTTTTTTGATCAGGAATTCTAACATAAGCTAAACAACCCCAAGTTTTGAAGTATGACAAGTTTGGTTGTCTATTTTTCAAAATCTCATAAGGAGAAGTTTTATTTTTCGATTTAGGGACTCTATTTAGCACATAACAGACCGACAAAATAATCTCTCCCCACCAATGTGATGCAGCACCGGAGGTAAATAGAATGACAACTACTGACTCAGTAAGAGTTATATTTTTCCTTTCAACTTTGCCATTCATCTTAGGAGAGTACGATGCAGTTTTTTCATGAATAATTCCATGAGAATTATAAAACTCTATGAAATTACTGCTGTCATATTCAGTGCCTCTATCACTTCTAAATCTCTTTATCTTTCAATTAAACTGATTTTCAACTTCCGTTAAAAATAATTTGAACATGTCAAATGCTTCACCTTATTTTTCATCAAGTAGATGAAGGTATAATCGAAGCAATCATCAATGAACGTACTAAAGTAGTGTTTTCCATTTCTAGTCAAAACACCATCAAGTTCACATATATCTGAATGTATTAAATCTAGAGGTTCATATTCTCTAACAACAGATTTATGTGGTGTTTTGGTTATTTTAGCTTTGCTACAATAGTTGCATTTTTCAAAGTCATTTAAGGACAATTTTGGAATTAGTCCTAAGTTACTCATGTTTTTAATTATTCGCTTATTAACATGACAGAGTCTAGCATGCCAAGTATTAAAAAAACACATGTAAGCAGAATTAGAAATTTTATTAGCATCAACATTCAATTTAAACATATCATTAGTGACATATCCCTTCCCCACAAATACATTGTTCTTAGTGATGGTATACAAATCAATCCCTATTATTTGAGTAAACCCAACCTTGTTCAGAAGGTAACCAAAAACTAAATTCTTCCTCATATCCGTAGTATACAGGACATCCTTCAGGATGACGATCTTTCCAGAGGAAAACTTTACTTCGCCAGTTTCAGCAACGATAGTGGAGTGGGAATCACCCAACAACACTTTCTTGTCCTCAACTTCAGAATAAGACTTGAACATTTCTCGATCATAGCAGACATGTCGAGAAGCACCAGTGTCAACCTACCATCCCTCGGATCTACCAACAAAGTTGATCTCAGATACCATGGCTATAAGTTGGTATTCGGTTAGGTTCGCTTACGAAGCAGGACGAGACCCATTCCGGTAGTTCTTGACCATATGCCCTGGCCTGTTGCAGGTATAACATAGGAACTGTGCCGATTCATTTCTTGAGGGGTGTTTTTGTCCATTCTAATTTCGCGGAGGATTTTGATTCTGTTGGTTGCGGTTCTGGTTGTTTCGGTTCTGATAGTTTTGATTCTGATTGTTTCAGTTTTTATTGTGACTCTGATTTTTCATAGTCTTTCCACCAGGTTTCAGAGCCACAGAGGCAAATTTCTTATGGTTAGAAATAATCAGAATTTCATCTTTCTGATCTTGTTTCCAAGCTTCCTCCTCAATCTGAAGTCGGGTGATCAGACTTTCTAAAGAGAATTCTTTTGTTTTATGCCTAAGTGCATTCTTAAAGTCTTTTCAGTTAGGGGGCAGTTTATCTATCACAATAGCTACTTGAAATTGTTCATCTAAAGTCGTGCCTTCAGAAATGATTTCATGAGCAATCTTCTGTAGCTCGTGATTGGGTTTACACAGATTTGTCAACGGTTATTTGGTATTTCAGATAACTACTGACAACATATTTCTTTGTGTCAGCCTCCTCAGTGTCATATTTTTTTCCTAAGAGCTTCCCAAATATCCTTAGCAGTTTTTTCATAACAGTAATAATCATACAATTCATCAGACAGACCATTCACAATAAAATTCTTACACAATAAGTCATTTTCAATCCAACAATCTAGTTCCTTAGTGCGGGTTTCATCAGGTTCAGCAGGCAATTTTGGATTTTTTGGCATTAGAAATGTAAGCAACTTTTTGCGTAGTTAAGAAAAATAACATTTTTGTCTCCATCTTTTAAAATGTTGACCCTCAAAACGAAAGGGCATGTTTAGGTCCTTAGCTGCAAGTTCAGTAGTAGTAGACATGGCAGATATAATCGTCTTAAAATTATTGGAAATATAATTGCTGCAAATTAAAATGGGAACGAAGTTACCGAATTTTCTTGGGTTGAGTCACAAACTAGGTCGCTCTCTTTAAGACGTTTCGCAGCTCTGCCCAAGATTGTGCAAGGAGTCTGATAGCCTCGTCGCCCCTAGGATAAAATAGCCCAGAATTCTTTATCTGTCTCGTTCAGTCACATGCACAGTTGAAGAACGAAAATCTATTCACCCTAACTCTATTGCTCAGAATCACGAACTCTGTGAAACTCTCTGAAATATAGACTGTTTCCAAAAACAAATAAAACTCTCTGAAATGGACCATTTACAAAACAAATAAACTCTGAAAACGATTCCTATATTTTTATCTGAGGGAGAGCTGGTATTTATAGGCTGATAGACAATCTTTTTGAGAGAAAACGTGCCTTAAAAGGCGACGGAAAACACGGAGAAATGTGTGGAGAAAAGACTGGGTCTCCTCTTACTCAGTCTTGTTTTCTGCAGCAAATAGAGAAAGATATTTTATTTTTTAAATAAAATTTCTGCAAAAAAAAAAGGTTTCATCTCAATCCGGCCCGATAATGACGACGCGCATGTGGAATGATCCAACATTGGTTGGTTTCCTCTTTCCTTCACTAAAGTGGGTACCCCTTGGGGTCTAAACCAAAGTTCAAACACTATCCTTATTAACTCTTCCAAAGTGAGTTACATAGAAGATATGTGACTAAACAATATAATATAGAGAGAGATTTGAAAATTAAGAAACCATTTCCCTTTATTTTTAAAATTCAAACCAAAATTTCAACAATTTATATATCTCAACCATAAATGGGTATAACCTTAAAGACTTCATGCAAGATCATGCTTGCCTGATACAAGTTGTATGTCAAAACAATAAAAGAAGGCATAATTTGGTGAAAACGAAGGTAGAAAATGCGGTAATAGGATGACTTCCATAGAACTTCCTTTCTTGCTCTCTCTTGCGACGTTGGGTGCATAGCTAAGTAGAACTGTTTGCACTCCTCTATCACCTCATCATCAATTACCATTCCTTTGCTCAATCGCAGTTAAATGACCAACTTGGTTTGTTGGAAAATTTGGGAAGAACTAGAACTTAAGAAAGACTAATTTTATTAATCTCTCAAAAGTTTCTTACAACTTCACACCCTTACTATGCTCACAACACTCACTACTACACTTGAGCTTGTTTGCTCCTTGATACCTACACCTCACAACCTCTCCCTTATTTATAGTAGCTTTAAGGAGGTGGGAGGATTCTAGAGAAGCAATCTCAACCATACATCTTTGCTTCTTTAAAACTCTCTCAAATATCTAGAGTATTACAAAGGTGTAGAATTCTCTAGACATTGAACCATCTAGAAAATACTCATTCTTGTTGGATCTTCTAGATAATGAGTTTGACATGCTTAGAGTTTGGTACGCCTTAACATCTTCCTGCCCAAACACCACATACTTGCCAGTTGCTGTTAATTGTGATACTGACAATAAGTTTTTCTTCATACCTAGAACGTGATAGACATTCTGCAATTGAACTTGATTAGGGTTGAAGCGTGGAGTGAATGTATCCTCCCCAGTGTGAGCAATCGGCAATTTCGTGTTATCTGCAGTTATCACGACCCGGTCTCCTTTGTATTCACATAAGCTTGACATCTTTTCCTTATCTCCAGTCATATGGTTGGAGCAGCCCGAGTCAACAACCCAATCCTTACTGTAGTTGACTTGCACGTCTTGATCTTCAGCGGCCATGGCTACTTCATCATTGGATAAATCAATTTCTTCATTTGAAAAATCCTCGCGAACAGGCTGGGTAGTTGTAAAGGATACTTGGAAGTCCCATTTTTTCTTCACTGTTGTCTTGGTGATTGTGAGATGTTACCAAGTTTCCTTTAGCTGTCTTCTTCTTTGACCATCAGTCTTTTGCATAGTGGCCTATCTTGCCACAGTTGTAGCAACCGTCCTTTCTCCGGTCGTTGTTGTTTTTGCCTTGCTGAGCTTCCCCTTTCTTCTAGCTCCTCTCCTGGGGCTTATTGGGTTTGTTATCTTCTTCTTCTTCTTTATTTGATCTTACAAAATTCTTCTTTTTATACCCGCTTTTTATTTTGTTGAAAAACGTCTCCTCTTCCTTATTTTTCAGAGAGACACCTGCCATTTGCTTAGCCAAACTTTTTTGATTGGCCAACAGACTTTCAAACTCCACAACAGAAGGTTGAATTGGCCAACCATGAATGGCACTAACAATCCCGGTATATTCAGGTTTTAGACCATGGATTATTATTATTTTCATCCTATCTTCAGTAACTTTGGAGACAGGGTCTAACTCTAAAATTTCATAACATAAAATTTTAATTTTTAGAAAATAGTCTCTAATAGACATACCTCCTTGCTTGGAGTTCATCAACTCATTCTTCAAGAACAGTAGGCGCGCATCATTCGTTCTTGAAAACAGAGATGCAAATGTATCCCAAGCTCCTTTGGGCGTGTCTGCATCTTTTATATACTGAAGCATTTCATCCTCGATCGTTGTCTTGAGCAAATAAAGTGCCTTCTCTGCTTTGATCTCCCACTTCATGAATTCGACAACATTCTCCTTTGACGGTGGTGTAGTTTCACTACCACCAACAATCAGCCACAAGTCCTGCCCTTGTAAGTAGGACTTTATCCCTGTCTGCTAACTCTTGTAATTATGGTGGTTGAGCTTTGTAAGCCCACCAGTTGTGCCAACGAGATCTCCCATTGTGACAAGGTACAACCTCCTTTGTGCTACCGAGTAAGCTTGGTCTTACACCAATCTGCTTCACAGTCCCGAGCTGTGCACGAACGATCTTCGACTAGACAGTGTTTCACCAAAGGTGAGAACAGTACCTTATGTATGAATAGGGTGAGCTGGCTCTAATACCAGATTGTTGGAAAATTTGGGAAGAACTAGAACTTAAGAAATACTAATTTTATTAATCTCTCAAAAGTTTCTTACAACTTCACACCCTTATTATGCTCACAACATTCACTACTACACTTGAGCTTGTTTGCTCCTTGATACCTACACCTCACAACCTCTCCCCTATTTATAGTAGCTCTAAGGAGGTGAGAGGATTCTAGAGAAGCAATCTCAACCACACATTTTTGCTTATCTAGAACTCTCTCAAATATCTAGAGTATTACAAAGGTGTAGAATTTTCTAGACATTGAACCATCTAGAGAATACTCATTCTTGTTGGATCTTCTAGACAATGGATTTGGATTTTAGGCTTTAAACATTTGAGCTAGTTATTGATGATTTTCAACATGGTTCGATTTGGTTTGGTTCAGTTTGATATGACCAATAGTTTTGTTTGGTTCATTTGTTTTGGTAAAAGCCCAACCATGTACAGCTTGTGACAACTTAATGCCAACAAACATGAAAACAATTATTGCCACCTCTCAAACAGCTTAAAGAACAAAGGACACTTCCACTCTCCTCGCAATCGCTTGCCCATCAACAAACACTGTAGCTATTCAAACTTCATTACACAATGGTGTTTATCAGTAGAAACAGCAAATCGCTTTCTTTCAATGATGAACAATAATGGATGTAGGAGACATACTGCACAAACATTCATATCTTTATGGCTATGTATTGTCCAAATCTATTATTAGATCAAGCTAAACCTCCAAGACAAAAATCACGATCCAAGTCAGACTTTCTATGCACCTAATTACATTGTATCTTTGTGGATTGAAGGAAATGGAAGGCAGCACAAATTGACTTCTAACAGACACATGGAGTGCTTTGGTAGTTTGGTAGGAGCCTTAGAATCCTACTTTGTATCTTTACAAGCTATGTTAAATTGTCAACTTCTTTAACAGCAACTTAAGCCGGCAGAGAGAATATATCTAGCATATATAAAGGCCGGGGTCAATATATAGGACGGGTGGAGTGGTCTTTTAGTCTCATTAAGTTAAGCTCTTAATTTCCGAAATGTATTAGTACTCTCTATCATGTTGTGATCCTTTCTTCAGTAAAGTGTAAGACAGGACACTGTTAACTGGAACTGGATTATCCTCTTGTTAAGCTACAATGAACATAATTTAAGTCTGCGATGCTAGCTTCAGTATCTATAATAGATAAAATAGGATATGGATATGAATTATATGATCACAACCACAGGGGAAGCTTCATGTTTTGACCCAATTATTAAAGTTCCCCCTAAGCCATATTAAGTCCACCTTTCAAGGAAAGTACTTGAGGAAGAGCCTCACTGCGATGCTCCTCCAAGCGATGAAACCCTAAAATAATTCTTGCCTCCCCACCAAACAGTCTACAGAGAACAGAGGACAGTTCTATGATCCTCCCTACTTTGTTCCTTTCACCATCATCAAGTATATTATAACCAGTTTTGATTAAACTAACATTAATCAACAACACAAAGTATCATTAGTGTTCATTAGTACATATGACCTAAGTGAATGTACCTGAACATCTACATCTAATGTAATTATGCAATATCCAATTGGTGGTAGTTTCTCAATGCTCACACTCAGTGACTAATCACTGGAAAGAACTCAAAGCACGACCTCTAAGGACTGATGTTGGCTTTAAAATCTACTGAATAGAATGGCATATGGAAAAATAATAATATGAAACGAGTAATTTTCTTCCACTCTGCATCATTGGTTAACGAGTACCATCGAATGAGCAAGAAAAGAACGACTGTGAAATTGGCAGTAGAACAATTTCGTTTGCATTAAAATGGGCAATCATTGATCCCTTATTGTGTGTTTCAGGACAAATTGACCCTGTATGTTTCATTGAATAAAAGTAATGATTTTCTAAATTTGTCTATACAATTTTACGATAAGAAAATCAGCTATCCATCTCTCTCACATCAACCTCACACATGGGAAGGTTATGGTTTGAACCAATAATTGAAATTATCCACTAATCCATGATTAGGTCGACATTTTTCTCAAAGAAATTGTACTTGCAAAATAGCCTTGTTAGTCTATCTGTAATGCTCAAAAGCAAGAAAACTTCATAATAATTCTTGCCTCCCCACCAAACAAACTACAGAACAGAGAGTTATATGATCTTCCCCACTATGTTCCTCTCACTATCATCAACTAATATGATATCAACACTAATTTAAATTAAAACAATAAAGATTAATCAACAACTCAAACTACATTAGTGTTCATTTGTACAACTGATAAAAGTGTATGTACTTGAACTTAATAAAATTAAGCAATTCATGTTCAATTACACACAAAGCAGTTTCATGTGTAAATGGGAAAGAGATCTAAAATTAAAGAAGCGATCACAACCAAAAACTTGCAACAAAGAAACTGGCAACCTCCTTCATTAGTAATTTTTAGAGGTAATGCACAACTGTTGAGCTATAAGCTCGCGTTCCTTGAAAGTTAGGCCCTCATCAAATTATTCTTTACGAAGTAGCTATCAGACCAAATTACCTTAATGGTTGACCTAATAATAGGTAACGAGATAAGTAAGTCATTGAATTCAATATGCAGTGTTAGCATTTACATGATTAGTATCACTTCAACTCTATCATGTAATTCCACCTTGCAGAAATATTGTATCAGATCTAACAACTGGAATCAATCCAATGGGGGCATTTCTTTAACACTATGTAGAAAACTGAATTCTGCATAGCAAGCATGACATGAACATTGCTCAAGCCAGTGATCAAAGGTCAATGTACCATGTGCATCAAATAGAAAACTCCTTAACATAGATTCCTTTAATCAATCATGACTGATATGAACAATAATGCATAGGGAGACATGCTATATGAACATCAGTTGAAAGCCCGTGATTAGTTGATGCTAAACCTCCTGATTAAGAGATGTGAGGGACAAGAATCACTTAATTGCACGAACGAGAGATTATTCCGCTAAACATTTATTATTAAAAGATCAAAGTATAATTGAGTATTGCATTTCTAGTTTTTATGCATGAACCTTGCTGGTGGTTCCTCTACTAAAATGAATCAAATGAGGTGTTTTAATTTTATTGTCTCATGATGTGGCATGAATATTGGTACAATTTTAGCTTGGTTGGAAACGAAGACTTTGGTTGATAAACAGATAGTATCAAAGGATCAAATGTTCAGGGTTTCAACTTTCAACTCTGGCACGACAATCATACTTTTGAGATCCATTAAAACCTTGTTTGCTTTTTACAATGACAAGAAACAAGTAAGACCCATATAAAATGCAAGAGGTGGGTGCTAGTTTCAGCCGGATAAAAAATATAAACACACTGGAATTGAATGAAGCCGTAAATATTGAATGTAAAGCCTTCTCTCATGTCACCAACAATTCTGAGACATTTAAGATCAGAATGAAGAGGAGCATTGATAGTTTCAGCACTTTCTTTTTCATGATGATTTGGTTGGGAATTCTACTGTTAGGTTGTGAATGGTAAAATAAAAAAAACACTCTTTGAGTTTGAAGCATTCTTTTTCCGTTAAACTACATATATGAAAATAAATTTATCTGAAAAGTGTTGTAAAAAACTTAAGAGCACGACGTAGAAATCATTTTTAATCTCAGAGTGTTCGAAATCTTCTCTAGTATTTTTGTTCTTCCTTTTCCTTTTCATCTGTTTCTTTATAACTTTTTCTTTCAATGATTAATGGTGTATTACATTCTAGAGGCCAAAGATATTCATGGTTTCGGGATGCAATAAAAACCTTGAACTCTAACATTACCTGAAAGTAAAACGTTTTGCCCAAACAACTATCTATGACATTTGGTTGCGCATCCCTTACCCAAGGGAAAAAAAATCAAAAAACAAACCAAAATGAACCTAACTTCTATTTATGTTACAATATGTTCAAATCAAGAAGTAAACCTACATTAATCACTTGACCCTTTTCATAAATCCTTCCTATGATAAATAAAAAAATAAATACACAATAGAGAGTATTGGGTCAATAAGTGTCCTCTTGTGTTGTGTAGCAATACCATGAGTATCCCCTGTCAAAATTAAATACTCTTAGAATTTTATTTTATTTTTTTTAATCTCCATGTACCATACAGCAAAATTTTCTCACTTTTGCAAATTTAGCCTTTTCAACACTAACTCTGGACAATATGACACAAGTATCTTTCCAACAACAAAAATAACAAATGGATGGTCAAAGACTCAAAACTACTCCATATACGAACAAAGCCAAAACACCCCACACATTTATAAAAATTAATAAAAATAAAAATAAAAACTATATGAAAGTGTATTAAAATAATTGGAATCTTGATCAAATTTTTTTTTTTGCCAAACACGAAGATGTTTATTAAAGATAAGAACGAAAACAAATGACAAAGGAAATCATTCCTACATCAAAGAATGCTAGGAAAAATCAAGTCTCTGAATAAATTACAAGCCGAACCCATCTTCCACAACAATTTCCTAATCTCAATAAAAATAGAATGTTCTGATTTGTTAAGTCCTTAAAAAATTCTCCTATTTATCTCTTTCCACACACACCACATGAGAACGTGAGAAACCCTATGCCATAACCACTTTGCCCGTCGAAAAGGATTAGCTTGGAACCACCAAGTTAGCTAATCCAAAATGAAACCTTGAAAGTTGAAACATCGAACTCAAATCAAATTCTGACAAGAAACTGCTCCAAATGAATTTGGAGAATATGCAGTGAAGCATCAAATGAACCAACGTCTCATCAATCTCATTACAAAGCACACAAAGACTTATTTTGTGGATTATTCTTTTCCTTAACCTATCTTTAGTCAGGATTCTTTCATGCAACACTGACCAACTAAAGAAATTTATCCGAGGAAAAAGATTTTTCACCCAAACCAGATTCTTGTGAGAGAAAATGAAGTGGTTGAAATGAGTCTCATAATGAAAGACAACCAACATATCAAAAAATTCTTTCATCGAGAAATCCACACCTTTACCCCTCCACACCAAACTATCAGGGTCATCTGAGAGCATCTGACCATTCAACAAATGCATTAATTTGGCGACATCTAGTTCTCTAATATTTAAGGGCATTCGAAAGGAAAGATCCCAAGAATCGCCATTAAACCAAAAATTGCTAACTCTCTCATGTTTTTTGTTGTTAATGATAAACAACATTAAAAAAACGGAACCTTCAGTGGTTGGTTGTTACACCAAGAATCATGCCAGAAAGATATGAGATCATCATTGCCACGTCGAAGAAAGGTGTAGGGGTAGAAAACACTTGCGCACCGAGAGATAGACTTCCACAAAGAGCATCCATAAGGAGAGTACTTAGTTCATTTATCTCACTCTCATCTATTGCACTCATATATATCAATGATGAGCGATCTCCATAAATTGTCGTATTATTCTTCAAATCGCCAAAGCCACTTGGAAAGTAAAGCAAAATTGAAAGTGATAACCTGGCAAATGCCCAATGCACCTTGAGATTTGGGACAACAATTTTTTTCCCAATGCACTAAATGCATCTTTCTAGAGTTTTGAGTGAAACCCCAAAGAAAGTCGCACATGATTTGTTCCATCTTGACTACTATTGAAGAGGGAACATTGAACAGGGCTAGAAGCTAAAGTGGATTGGACAAGAGCTAATATGTGTGCTTTTGAGAGGAATTTACGCTTCCAAGATGCTAGTCTTGATTTCATTATTTCGATCGTCTCATCCCGCACAACTTTACTTTTAAAATTAACACCCAAAGACATGCTCAAGTACTTAACTGAAAATTGACCCGCTGCACAACTAAATAAACCCGCCAACTGCTGCACATGAGGGACATCTCCAATAGCGAACACCACTGATTTGTGAAAATTGATTTTTATACCCAAAATAACTTCGAACTAAAGCATAATTTTTTTAGAGTAAGAACTTGAGTAGCAAAGACATCACAAAAGATGATAGTATCATTCACATACTGAAGAATAGAAATAAGAGGACTACCCTCTGCGACAGATAAACCTTTCACTAGGCCAACATTAATCGTTTTAAGAATCATTTGGGTTAGGTCTTCTACTGCTAAAGTAAATAGAATAGGAGACAAAAGATCGCCTAGACACAAACCTTTAGAGCTATTAAAAAACTCGTGTAATTGTCTATTAATCTTCGATGAAAAATTGATGATATATCTACAAATGTGAAGCCAATAAATTTATTTAGAATCAAACCCCGTACCAAATCCAAGGACTATAATATTAATTGTGTATAATAAATAATGAAAAAGTTTGTGGATAATAAATAATGAAAAAAGTTTGTGGATGAAACAAGGACTGTAATAAATAATCTCTAGAATCACATTGAACTCTACAATCTCCTAGAATTTAATACACACATGAAAGAACCCCACCAAAACCCATCTCTCACCAGTCACCTCTCCTTTAAAAACCCCCCTTACCTTCATCAATGGTTGCAATAGAAGAAGAAAAAAAATCCCATTTTTCTCCAGTGGAGATCAACAGAATCAAATGGGGAAGAAAATGAGGATCCTCCCATCTCTCTTCAAGCCCAAAGAGCAAATACCTACAACAACATGGCAATGGTCTTCATGCAATCAACAACCAAAGACTCACTCATTTAGAGCTGTGGACGATATGTTCAAGACAGTGAATTCAGTCTATTTTGACACTGGAAATGTTGTCACCACACCAGAATCATGGTTCACTAACTCATCAGAGTCTGCGAGCTTTTCGACAGTTTCTGATGAGCCTGGAGCTGGTCATCATGAGGCAGTAGAGATGGTGATTAAAGGGTTGAGATCAGAAAGGCTATTTTTTGAGCCAGGTCATAATACCAATTCCATATTAGAGAAAACCAAGGTCAGTACTAGTACTGGAAGTGGTGGTGGTGAGGAGTGCCCTTTCAAAGAAAGTGTGGCGTTGGCTATGGAATCAGTGGACCCTTTTGTGGACTTCAGAAGATCAATGGAAGAAATGGTAGAGGCTCATGGACTCAAAGATTGGGAGTACTTAGAAGAGCTATTGTGTTGGTATTTGAAGGTCAATGGGAAGAAAAACCATGGTTTCATCATTAGTGCTTTTATTGATTTGCTTGTTGGTCTTTGTTCTGATTCTTCTTCTTCTTCTTCTCCCACTTCTCCTTCTTTTTCTACTTTAGAAGGTATAGAAGAAGAGGATGAAAAAATCATTCCATGTTTAGAGATTTAGAAATCAAAGAAATATACATATATATTTTAGATCCCCCATTGTATGTTTTCTCTTCTTTTTGTGTATATATTCAATTACCTTGAAAATAAATTTTTTTTTATCATATATGCTTCTTCAATTTTGCTAGATTTTCAAAGGTACACCCTACAAAGGAAAAGTGTGTGGGTCACATAGCACATTAGTCCATCTCTTTTTTTTTTACGCAACTTATTGAATAAGATGATGATCAAATGGCGAAGGAGATGAAAGAGGCATGTATTAATGACAAACATACTAGTATGTTACGTTGTCTGAAAACTTGAATCGAAAGGGATTACATTGAAGTTGAATTGAAGCAAATTACGGTTGTTTGCTACAATAAACGATCGCGTCTGGTGCACGTCACTACCTGTTTTTAAGTTTTGTATTGTATCCATTTATGACATTGTAATACATATAAACATTTTAGAGATTTCATCATTCGTTTAAACCATAATCACTTTGGTTGCAAAAACTTAGATCGTGAAAAGTGAACATGGACTAAAGTATAGAATGAATTAATGAAAATGATGTACAAGTAGCAATGTTTCAGTATTTTATAAATTTGGATAAGATTGATGAGTGTGGTTTTGTCATTTGTGGTACCAAACAACTAGATTAGGAAAGTTAACAATCAATTTTGCCATATTATCAATATAGGTATTAGGCTCCTTTCAATACCAACAGTTGGGGTGGATATGGGATGGGATGGGACGAGATATACTCATTTTGTTCATACGTGATCAGCGTACTGTCTGTGACTGCTGCGAACATTATCATCATATAAGAGCGTGAAAAATAACTTTCTTATAATTAGATATAGACGTGGCATGCAAATATAAGGGTAGCCACTAAATCCCCTAACAATGAAGTCGAGTGGGTTTGACTTTTAGAAAATGACATGATAAATGGGACCCACTAAGAGTATTGTGTCACTGTGATGGCCTCCCAACTGATTTTACAATTTCATTAATGTGGGAAACAAAATTCATGGTTCCTTGACAAAATGACATTTTATCTTTTGTTAGGGAATAAATATAGACCTATTGGTGATGTTCTGACATATTCATAATGGTTTACCATTAATACATATACTGTAATTAAAAAAAATTATTTTTACAGTCCGGGGCATCTCAAAATTTTGGCTCCGCCCCTGAATGTTCCATTCTGAATATGTATTACTCAGTTAATTGTCATTTTTCATCTTCACCTGGGTATTATCAATATTTAAAAGTTAAATAATTTGAGCCACTTTTATTGGGAATCCAAGCAACAGTATGCTATCTTTCTCTTGCTTAATGGATATTTATTTCTTGAAGTAACATTTCTGTTACCACTGCAAACACCATAAGTTTCTATTAGTCATCCGTAAGTTTATATGAATAAAAATATTAATAATAAATATTAAAAAATAGCTCGGGACGGGATTGGCGGGATTGAAAATCTTCATTCCATCCCATTCTAGATCGGGACGGGATCAGAATGAAAATTATTCAATCTCATTAAGACCCAAAAAAATCGGGACGAGACAGGGCGGGATCGGGATCGCGAGATGGAATGCCCATCCCTAACCAACAACATATAATTTTAGTTTCTTATTATTTCTTAAACTTTTCACTTTAACAAAGAGTTTGAATCGTGTGTAGAGACATCTATCTCATAAATTTTTATCAATGTATCTGGTTGAAAAATTAATTGAAGATATTATTGAAACCAAAAATTCTTAATAGCTAGGCCCTAGCATCAGATTTGCGTCAAGAGAGGCTCCCCTGCACATTTTTAGGAGAGAGATCTTCTCAAGAACTACTCAAAAACTCAAGATCTTATCTCTCTTTCTCCTAAAAATGTGCAGGAAATCCTCTTACGCTAGGAGCTTGGCTTTCTAGATAGCCTCCATTGAAACTAAAGCCCACTTTATCTCGTTGTCTATGGTCCTCGAACTTCTGGACTTTGAGATCATCTGATGGATAATAGATTTGTCTTTTCTAATGGCTTACTAAATTTTTAGTTGTTTTTCCAAAAGGACATGATACTCACATTCTCTCTGCTGTCCATGACACTTGCTCATTTAGAAATTACAAATGATGAGTTTTTAAAAATACTAGGAAATTAGGTTTTTACAATTATGGTGAAGTGGTGTGATCTTGTAATAGTGATGAAATCTCCAAATTGTTTATGCATATCTCAAAATTGTAAAGAAAACTTTTCTGACGATGCGACATTATCCTGCTTCACTGACCTCATTCTAAGTTTTTTTTTTTTTTTTTTTTTTTTTAATTTTGGATATATGACAATTTGACCTTCTCTAAGAGCCTAAACATTTTGAATTAATAAGAGTTAACAAATAAATTTTGAGTAATTATATGCTACCTTGTTTGGGTATTTTTTGAAGTTTTGTTACACTTTTTACCATTCTCTTTAAAAAAAAAAAAACAATCACAAATACTATCCACGTAGAACTGTAAAATAAATAAATAAAAGACACCCAAACAAGGCAGCGTATAATTTTTCATAAAATTTTGTAATCAGATGAGTTTTGTTATATTTTTATGTAATGATATTTTTGAATTTTAAGATTCTAGCTAATTGAGTCATAATACATAATTTCAATAGTTAAGCCAAATGGTGGACTCCTTGATGGACAATGACAAACCATTGAACATAATAATTCCATATGAAAGAATGAGCAGCAAATAATCTAATGTAGCAATGTTTGATTCAAATGTTCCATTTTATATGACAAAGGGTCCAAATATTTGATTTTGACAAATAACCAAAAAGCTTTCCAAATCAGAAACAACTTTTATACCTACATTAGAACTTATTTATTTATGTGGTACTTTTGATTACTATAGGTTAATGTAATCAAATTTGAAATTCTTAATAATATTTTTCTTTAACATAAAAACTGTTAAATAAAAAACAAAACCTCAAATTAAGAAATAATTCATCGATGCGCCTTGTTTGGGAGTTCCCGGCTCGCCATTGTCTTTGGATTCAGTATTCGAGCAAGATTCTCGCCTGTGCGACGAAGCTTCTAAACTGTGTGCCATTTGTTTAGTTTGATCAACCTAAGTTAAACAATGTAGATTATGGTGTTTAACAATGTTGAACATAATTTTGTTTGATTTGTGTCGTAAGATATATAGTAATGTATTGTAGAGATAGGGTTTGTATTGTAGTTGTAAATTATTTGTAGGCTTTGCTGATGAGGGAAGTAAATGCCAGGCCGGAAATTCTTGCAGTTTTTGCTGTCTCAAATCTCAATGCCAAAATCAAGCTTATTGGAATTGTAAATTAATTGAGATGGGGTAAACGTTAACATCATTTTTTAAACTATAACATTGAATCAATGGGCGAGTTTTTACATGGTTAGTTCATCCTTTTTCTGCAAAAATTAATTATAAATTTATGTAATTTTAACCTAATTTTTTTTTGAAAATACTAGGTTTTGCAATCAGGGTGATAAGGCGTGATTTTGAAAAAATTATGAAATTTTCAAAGTGTTTATGCGTATCTCAAGATTGTAAAAAAATCGTTTAATTAATGATACCACATCATCTTGATTGCAGTACCTAATTGCAAAACCTGATACTTAAGCGGAGGGACCTTGAATCCCAACTTCGGCTTCTTAAGTGGTTCAAGGTACCACTAATCCTATGTTACAATCCTAAACCTTAGAATATAAAAAATTGTGGGTGTTGTTTATAAATATTCATCATTTTTTTTAAATATATAATAAATTAAATATTATGTTAATTTCTCATCAACTCTAAAAATTGAAACGCAATATATCATGAAGAATTTATGAGATAAATATATGTTCAACAAAGTTAGATTGAACCCAAATCAATTAAATCCAACACTTTATTCATTATGTTAGAATGAAATCTTGATTAGTGATTTTGAAATGAGCAAACTATAGATTTCTCACTCTCTCTGATCTAAGCAATACAGACAAACCTGCAGGCATCATTTTGTCAATAAAATTTGTAGAAGATCAATACAAGTTTTGGGGAATTTTTTAATTAAAGAGAGCATTAATTGAGAGTTATGGTTTTAAGATCGACATGTGTTGTTTGAGACCAAGCATTGAAGTTTGCGAGTGTTTGTAATATTTCTCAAACTCCAAGTTAGGTTAAGGTGGGCATTAAATGGCATTCATTTCTTTCATATTCATTCGTATCCGGTGGGTTAAAATTTAGGTTGGACAGCTTCATATGGTGGTCTCACAGAATTTGAAATTTGAATGTGGTACTGGGTAGGCAACGAATTTTTGATACCATCACTTTTGTTAAAAGATCATCACTTCGTATTTTTTAAATACGCCACCATTTACTAAATGACACCATTAATATAAATAAATAAAATTATTACCATCACCTGTTTTCGTTCACTCTCTAATTCTCTCAGATAACAACACCTCCAATGCACTACCTCACCCTATCACCACCATGGTACTGCCTCACTCTGTTCACCAGCTGGTCACACCTATTTTCTCCTATCTTATCATTTTTTCATGTTCTTACTATTCATCTTCCTTTCCTCTGGGTTTTTTTGCTCTCGTATAGGTTCCTATGAATGGAGAACCCCCACTCGAGAATCTACTGGAGGGCAAAAAACCAAAAGAAAATAAGAAGACAATGGCAGATGGTGTCATCGGTGGTGGAAAAGAAGATAAGAGAGAAGATAAGATGAAACGAGAAAATGAAGAAGAACAAATGAAAAAGAGAAAAAAGAAAAAAGAAAAAAGAAAAAAAGAAAAAGAAAAGGTGGTAGCGTGAAATTGCTACTCCGTCAGTTATTGTGAAGAGACAAGAGACGATGTAAAAAAAATGAATAGTGAGTAAAAAATGAATTATATTAGTGATATCATTTCAGCAAATTAAAAAAAAAGAGAAATTCTAAATGTCGAGGGAAAGGGCGAGGAATTCAGCGAGGGAAATGAGTTGGCGAGGTGAGAGCCGTTCATTTCCCTCGAGATCCATGTGAAAAAAGTCAACGCACGAATCTCGAGAGAAATGAACGACTCTCACCTCGCCAGCTCATTTCCCTCGCTGAATTCCTCGCCCTTTCCCTCGACATTTAGAATCTCTCAAAAAAAAAAATTCGTGATGCCCTTTTACAGAAGTCACTGTCAGAAAGTCTTGCCTAATTGGTAGGTTTGGTTACAATCTCACACCCAACATGCACATCCCATAACTCTCACATATGTCAACATTTAACATTCATCACAAGTTGTGGGCATCCCCTAATAAATGTTATTGCAAGATTCGTCACAAGCTATTAGTGACCCATGGACCATTATATCTGAAATGTCATTGATTTCTTTGAAGAAAAAGCCTTTATTTTGTGTGTAATTTTCAATGTAAACATTAGTGATGTTTAATCATTATGCACTGCTTTAACAAGCCGCAATATTAAGTAGAATAATGCAAATTCTATTGAAGAAACATTGGTCAACATTTGCAAGGCAAGGATTTCCATTTGCAGATCTAATGGCCATGGAAATGCTCAATAAACTAATAACATATAAACACAATACAATTTTGAAGATCGAACTAACTTTTACCAAATGATCAATGCCATAATTTCATGGAACTCACAAACACAAGCTAAGCTAATATCATCCGCAATTAGATGAGTTCGTGTATGAAGACCATGCCCAACTAAGGTGGATTAGACCAATCCCATATCCAACTTGAATGAAGCCCAACCTAAAGTGCTGGATGACAACCTAAGCCCAACCTAGCTATGATTTGGTCACTTAGCATAGAATTCTTGCTTCAATGTTGAAGTAGTAGGTATGTGGCGGATGGAATTATACGATCACGGTTTGAATGTTGTCAGTCATATTTGGGGTGAGAGGGGTTTGATGATAAAAATCCAATGCAATTTGAGGTGGAAGTTTAACAATAGAGTGCTTCTAGGGAGCCTGGGTCTGCTGCCTGGGTTTGCAGCCTGGGTGGTATTTTTACATTTTTGCCCCTGCATTTTTAATCACTATCTAAATATAAAGACAACAAATGAAGGGCAAAAGGGTAATTTCGCCCACCCAAGCAGCAAACCCAGGCAGCAGACCCAAGCTCCCTAGAATTATTCTTAACAATAAGTGTTTTTTTCTTTCTTTCTTCTTCTTAGTTTTCCTCTAATTTTCATTTTGTTTCCTTATATATAACCATTGTTTATTGTTTATGCATTGCCATGCCCATGGATATGCAACTTGTGACCTATCGCGCAATGTTGAAATACATTTTCACCCTTTTACATGAACTCACCAACATCTGGATAATAGTTGGACCCCGGGTCTTTGGCAAACCACTTAGATCCTTTAACTTTTGATCGGGCTTGTCTAATTGGCGAGGAAACCAGGGAGAGAAGGAGTGGAACCCTCCATTCCCCTCGAAATGTATGTACTCATGCATCTCGAAGGACTCACGTTTCCTCGCCAATTAGAATTCACCCTTTTGATCAGACACCCATCAAATGCAACAGCTTTGAAACAGGATAGTCACAAGGGACAAAACCAGACATGGGGTTCGGTGATGAAGAAAAGTTATGGATAGCAACATATGGTCCAAGGTGTCCCTTTAGGACAACATCTGAACATGGCCAAGCTGTAAATAACAACATCTTTTTGAAGTAGGCCTCATTATAATCTCTTTGAGCAATTGAAGTCTATCATTCAAGGCCATTTATATGTAAAGTAAATAATTATGGCATGGGATGTCCACAATGAGCGACCTTTGGGGTGGTGCCATGATTCTTTCCAAAGCAGTGAGATCCACAACCATGTTTGTGATCTATTTAAGTTATGAAGTAATGTGACATTGTCCATTAATTATAGTTCAGTTGATCGGACACTCATTCTATTTGTGAGATGTCACGAGTTTGAGATTCATCAGTTAGAATTTTGTGAGTTTTTATTTGATTATTAGGGGCACATTTGTTTCGTCATTAATAAGCCTTCGGGTATTGAATGCAACTGTTTAGATGAACTAGACCAGAGCGAAGCGAAAACGAGTCTTCATGTAAGGTGGAGACGATGGACCGGAGCGAAAACAAGTCTCTATGCGAGATGGAGACGACAATGATATTAAGTGACAACAATATTGTAACATACGTGCCAGGTTTGGTTAACCCTATAGAATTAGTCATGTATCCTTTGAACATAAATTAATAAATAAATAAATAAGGCCAATTTTAAAAATTTAAAATATAATAATTAATAAATAAAAGTAATGTGACAGTCATACACATGTCCTGTCTTCACCTCATTAGGGTCGCAAAGATTTAAGTTTCCTCTTCAGAACAGTAAACAACTTGTCTCCCTAGACTCACATGATCTAAGATCAAAATGGAGTTGTATTACTTGATAAAAGGTAATTAAGCCATTAAAATTCATTTATTTCATGGAGTTGGGTCTACTACATTCATCAAGAAAATCAAGCTACAGTGTTTTCTAATTTTTGAATGCAATAACACCAGTTGAACACAAGGACTTGAAAGTGAAAGCTCAGTGCTCACAGAGAAGAAAAGAAAAGAAAAAAATTTTCAAATTGCTTTCTGTAAATTAAAATAGCTCCCGAGTACAATCAAGTAAATGCTTGGATGTCCTGCAAAGCACTAGATCTCCTTGGGGGAAAATTCTAGATGTCGTGGAAATTAGCGAGGAAACCAGTGAGGGAAATGAGGTGGAGAGAGTGGAAACCGTTCACTTCTCTCGGAATGTGTGTGTTGACTTTTTGCAAGTACATCTCAAGAGGGGTGAACGGTTTCCACCCCCTCCACCTCATTTCCCTCGCTGATTTCCTCAACAGCTAGCAAAGCTCCTCCTTGGGTGATCATAACTAGTGGAGCCCTTCTAGGAAGCGAGGCCCGAGGCGAGGTGGACAAGACCACCACCATCCATCATAAACAGCAGGCCTCGCCCTCGCGCCTACATCGCCCCTTAGGACCAGGGTAATTAGTGTGTTAATCTTTCTTTTGGTTGGTGGTAATTAAGTAATGGGGAATTCTAATACGCGAGGAAACCCTCCTTCGTGCGTTTCCTCGCCAGTTAGAGAATCCCTTAAGTAATGGGTAGGTAGCCATTTATGCAAGATGGACAATCTTTTCAAGACTTTATAATCAAACAGTAAAGGAGGTTCCTCCTGTACAAAGAATAATTGAACAAAAATTCTTAAGAGTTAAGCCCCTACGGTAGATTTGTCAGGAAAGGCTCTCTGCATGTTTTCTAGAGACAAATCTTTTCAAAATCTCAATATCTTTTCAAGAACTCTTGAAGAATTCTTCAAAAACTCTTCAAAATCACCTTAAGATCTCCTCTCTCATAAAAATGTGCAAAAGAACTTCCCCCGACACATATGTGATGTTAGTGATTTGACTCTTTAGATAAACTCATAATTAAATGCATGGAGTATGTAAATACAGAGACAAGTCAACACAAATGAATGACTACTAACTAGCTAACAAAAAACAAAAAAAGGAGGACGATGAGGAGCTTAACAAGTCAACAAAATAAGATTTAGATTTAAGAATGCATTTCCATATGGTTGTCGCATATATAACATGCCAATGTGAAGCCAAAACAAAAATGTGAGCCAACATCCTTTCTAACTTGCACGAAGACTAGGAATAACTCATTTCTACTTATCTCAGTCTCGACTCTCCAATCTACATCAGGCAAAATTAAGTTTAAGAAGCAGAAACCGACACGAAGGTGATCGAGGCTGCTTGATCTTTTTGATACAATGCGTGTGGTTAAGATTATATCAACAAATAGTATATAAGCAAAAATGTACGTAGGGTGGGCACTGGTAATATACTAATATCTAATAATTCTTAAAAACAAATGTAATTATACTAAGACAATCAAACACAAGGTTGGTCGGAATTCCTAGAATTTTTTTTTATAAACTATGGTAAAAAAAATTCTTTTGTCAAACGGCTACCGCATTATCTTGTTGGCACCATTGATGATGGCTTACAACTCTAGAATGACTCTACTCTCAGTTTGCATGCTTTCTCAGACTCTTCTCTCAGTTTACAACATTTCTCTGACGTTGATTGGGCAGGGGACAAGGACACTTTTTGATCAACCAGTGCTTATGTTGTTTATCTTGGTAAAATCCGATATCCTGGAGTTCTAAAATGCAACAGACTGTTGCTAGATCCTCCACTGAGGCAGAGTATCGATCAGTTGCAAATACAGCTGCAGAACTTAATTTCATCTGTTATCACTGTATACACCTTAATTTTATTCTACTAATTGATACTTTAGACAAAGAAACCTTAGAGAATGTCCATCATTATATAGAATAGCGACAATTCTAGTCAGTCCGGTTTCGTAGTCACTTTTGAATCAAGTTTTGAATTTTTTTACACTTCTACCCTTTCTATAGATAATTATTATGGTTATATTTTAAAGAAAAAAAAATCAAAATTTAATTCAAAAGTGACTACCAAACCTGACTGGCCAGACTTATTGATAGAGTAGACATTCCCTAAAGCGTTCTCTACTAATAGAAGCCATTTCCTATGATTTTCATAAAATATTTGTAAGATTTTGTGTATGCATGTCATCAAAATAAGATTGTAAATAGAAGTAAAGTGTCATATCCCAAATATTTAAAAAATTGTTAAGGGCACTCTTAAGTCTTGACTCTTTAACAGCCTCATTGAATATAGGTAAGCTGGTATTTCTACAAGCTAAACTATATTTTGATTGTGCATTTTGCTTTTGGAGATGCTATTAAGTTGAAACATATGATGATATAATGTGCTTGATAATAGAATATTGCGTAAGGTATTGTATGTTATAAACTGAGAGAAAGCTACTTGTAATTGAAGCCAAGCCAAATTCAGTATTAAGACCAAACTATTACACCATTATTTATCCAACAACATCAGGTTTTAGATGCTCCTACAAAAGAGAAAAGGTACACCCCCCACTACCAAAAGATGGGGTTGGAGTGTCGTGCACGTGCATTTGCGTGTATCCCTTGGTTCACTATATATAGCAACGATATTATCCCCAATTTAGACACTACCTATCGGGTCGGGCCTTCCATCAGGGCCTAGGTGGTGTGAGGTTTTCCCTTAAAAGGTCTCGTTACTATTAGGGAGTGGACTATCTCCTTATAAACCTTAGTGACAACTCCACCTTACTTGATGGGGGACTATTCAAGCCAACTTCATCCCAACAATCTCCACCTTGGCGCGAATCGTCACACATCCTACAATCCATCCACCGGTCTGCAACATCTCGAAGTACACCTTCTCCTCGAGTCTCAAGTGCAACCACGATCCTGTGGGTAGCACTCAGTATACGGACTCGACTATTTTCGGCGTTTTTTGGCTCCACCTAGTCGCAACCTCCGCATTAACTCCACCTTGTCCAGGCTTGACTATTTCCGGCGTTGTTGGCTCCACCTAGTCACAACCTCCGCACTAACTCCACCTCGTCCAGACTTGTAGGATATTTTTGGACACCATATCGACAAGCATCTGAATCATTCATCTGGCGGACCGCGCACCTGCGCCTATGCCTATCCCCTGAATAATGTGTCGCCTGCACATTCACCTCGCCGACCAAGTCCCAGCCGAACCATCGACTCTGATACCAATTGTTGAGACATCGCGCACGCGCACTTGCGCACACCCCTTGGTCCACTATATCGTCACACATCCTACAATCCATCCACCGGTCTGCAACATCTCGAAGTACACATTCTCTTCGAGTCTCAAGTGCAATCGTGCAACCACGATCCTGTGGGTAGCACTTAGTGTACAGGCTCGACTATTTCCGGCGTTTTTTGGCTCCACCTAGTCGCAACCTCCGCATTAACTCCACCTTGTCCAGGCTTGACTATTTTTGGCGTTGTTGGCTCCACCTAGTCGCAACCTCCTCACTAACTCCACCTCGTCCAGACTTGTAGGATATTCTTGGATACCATATCGGCAAGGATCTGAATCATTCATCTGGCAGACTGTGCACCTGCGCCTATCCCCTGAATAATGTGCCGCTTGCACCTTCACCTCGCCGACCAAGTCCCAGCCGAACCATCGGCTCTGATACCAATTGTTGGAGCGTCGCGCACGTGTACTTGCGCGCACCCCTTGGTCCACTATACATAGCAACGATATTGTCCTCAACTTAGACACCACCTATCGGGTCGGGCCTTCCATCAGGGCCTAGGTGGTGTGGAGTTTTCCCTTAAAATGCCTCGTTACTATTAGAAAGTGGACAATCTCCTTATAAACCTTAGTGACAATTTCACCTTACTTGATATCGAACTATTCAAGCCAATTTCATCCCAATATCCATTGCATGTTTGAGGTCTCATCTCATGTTGAGAGATATTTTGGCTGGTTGGATTGCAACAAAACTTCTCACTGGTGAAAACATAAGCTAAAAAACAGGGGTCCTTTAGCTAGATTTTGACCATCTTTTTGAAGTAGGCCTCATTATAATCTCTTTGAGCAATTGAAATCTATCATTCAAGGCCATTTATATGTAAAGTAAATAATTATGGCATGGGTTGTCAACAATGAATGACCTTTGGGGTGGTGCCATGATCCTTTCCAAAGCAATGTGACATGAGATCCACAACCATGTTTGTGATCTATTTAAGTTATGAAGTAATGTAACAGTCACACACATGTCCTGTCTTCACCTTTTTAGAGTTGCAAAGATTTAAGTTTCCTCTTCAGAACAGTAAACAACTTGTCTCCCTAGACTCACATGATCTAAGATCAAAATGGAGTTGTATTACTTGATAAAAGGTAATTAAGCAATTAAAATTCATTTATTTCATGGGGTTGGGTCTACTAAATAGGCTTTGGTACCACTACATTCATCAAGAAAATCAAGCTACAGTGTTTTCTAACTTTTGAATGCAAGAACGTACCAGCACATCACAAGGACTTGAAAAAAAAAAAAAAATTTGCTTTCTGTAAATTAAAATAGCTCTCAAGTTCAATCAAGTAAACGCTTGGATGTCCTGCAAAGCACTGGATCTCCTTGCTCGAGTGAGTGATCATAACTAGCGTGTTATTCTTTCGGTTGGTGGTAATTAAGTAATAGGTACGTAGCCATTTATACAAGTTGACCTATCTTTTCAAAACTTTATAATCAAACAGTAAGTAAAGGAGGTTCATCATGTACAAAGAATGATTGAATGCATGGAGTATGGTAAATACAGAAACAAGTCAACACAAACGAAGGACTCCTTACTCCCGAGAGTAGGCGGTCAGGGCAATTAATTATTTATTTTTGTCAGGTCGGACTCTTTAATATTTTTACTCATTCTTTTTTAAATACAATCATAAATATCAATTATAGAAGGTATAAAAATATAAAGAATCTCAACCCTAACCAAAAAATAACTAAGTAGCCGTGGCTCTTTAGAATTGATGTTCCTTACTAAAAAAAAAAAAAAATTTATATATAAGAATAAGAACTTAACAAGTCAACAAAACAAGCTCAAAAATAAGTTTTAGATTCAAGAATGCATTTTCCTTATGCTTGTCACACACATAACATGCCAATGACAAATTTTAGTGAAGTCAAAACAAAAATGTGAGTCAACATCCTTTCTAATTTAATAAAAGCTAAAAAATTAGGTTTTTTTGTAGTCAAGGTGATGTGGCGTGATTTTAAAAGAATTATAAAATCCTCAGTATTTATGTATATTTCGATTATTTCGATGTTGTTAAAAAATTTAGTTGCAAAACCTGAATTCCTAGCCTCATTCATACCTAAGGATTGTGATTTCGCGAAATTATACAAAATTTTGCCGAATTTTTTATATGAAATTACGAAAATAATAAGGGCGAAAGAAAATTTTACATTTTTTAAAGGATTTTTTTCGTACATTTTGTTTTTTCGTAAAAATACAAAAGGCAACTACTAAAATTTATATTTTTTCGAAAAATTTCGCGTTTTTTAATAATTATAATTTCTTCTAATTATTTTCTTTTAAATTTAAATAACTCCCTAATTTTTTAATTATCATTTATATATTTATTTTTTAAACTACCCCTTAATTTTCTAATTATAGATATTTTGATTTAATTTATGTGTTTAATACATTTATTTGATTACATATTATTTTTCACATATTTAATATGCTCTCAAAATTCATCATATATTTTATTTATCTTTGAAATTTTTACGTTTTTTTTTTCACATTGAATTATTTCTTAAAATCAGATAATCAAAATTAACTTAAAAAAACAAAATCACAATCCTTGCTCATAGTAAAAACTAAAACCCGAATCCTGACCATTTTGTGCCCAAAAAAATGCAAGTCAATGCTCAATTTACAACACAAATGTTAACAAGCAAGCATATCTATCATCATAATTACCCTAGATTGTGTAAGTCCTAAAATAACACAAAATCAAATACATGATGAGTAAACTCAAACCCATAGAATAATTACACCAACATCGCAACCACAACCACAACCACACGAGATTAAAGAACAATTAATAACACACAATTTCAAAGAAGCAAAAAAGAGTCAGTATGTTTCACCATCAATGCCTCGAACTATCACACAAACTACACCTTTTTCATTATTACACTACATCACATTCAAAACCCAATCTCACCACCCCATCACCACTCCCCACGTGTGAACATAAAAATACTCACGTGCTCCTTTTTTTCGAGTTCCAAGAATACCCCTGATGCTGGTGGTGGTGGTGGTGGTGATTCATGTCAGTAATAGAGGAAGAAGAGAAGACATCATTGCAAATCTCCCTGAAAACTCTAAGGATGATTTCATGGTGGTATGGCGAATTCAAAGAAAGAAAGCAATCGAGAAGCTCACTTAGATCCTCCCTCGCATAAATCTCCTTCTCCCATATCATTTGTAGCATGGAAGTTCGGAAATCATTGTAAGGGTCATTTGAGTCCTTCACCACTGCTATGCTTTCGCCAATTCGGCTGTAGCCATTATTGAAGGATTTTGTTGAATTTGTAGGCTCTTCAGACTCGGAGAAAAATGGGGTCGAGTCGAATATTGGAGAAAAAGTGGTGTTGGTGACATTCGAGTCGTCTTCTTCAATGGAGGTGAGACCACTGGCCTCTAATGAACTTGAAGAAGATTGGTAGAGCTTCTGATGTTGGTGGTGGAACAACTTGCTTTTGTTGGGCTTTGATTTGGGCCAGAATATGGTGGAGAGTTTGGACCTGCCGCAGCTGCAGCCCAGGTCTACTGCAACTGTTTGCAGAAGCTTTTTCTTTGTGGAAGAAGCCATTTAGAGAGAGAAGAGAAGAGGTTCGTTTGGTTTTCTTTCTTTGCTTGCTTGTGAGACACTCTTGAATGTACAGTAGAAATGAGAGAGGCAGAGGCTTGTGTGTCTTGTGAGATGTTTGACTTTCATGGTCTGATGGTGTGGCTTCTATAAGTTGTGCATGTGTCATGTGATATGAGTGGTGCAAGATTTATTATAACCATTTATTATATGCATATTCTGTATAGAGGGTTTTTTTTTTTTTTTTTTCAATACACTGAGAATTCTTAATAAAAAGTGGTGCACAGTTATTAAAAAAAAAAAATGTTTACTTTTAGTTCTAATAAAAAATTGAAGTTACCAGTGAAGTAAGCACTGTGAGGGTGTTGAATATTTAGTATTAACTGTTTAATGAAAATTTATTTTAATAATAACTTCACAATAAATTTGTAATGATTATTAATTATTATCTCTATTATTTATCAATCATCCACTATTTTCTCTACCTTCTCTTTATCATGCGAGTAATATCATCACCACTGCCCTGGCCACCACCTCTCCTTCTCCTCCCTCTCTTTATCTTTCTCTTTATTAAAGATTGTACGGGGAATAAAGATAAATATATGGTGGTTTTTAGTAGTTATAGAAAGTGATCTCAATGATATTTAGAGAAAAGAAAATAAGTGAAAAAATGGATTAATGTTGGTAGTTTGTAATGGGCAGTGAGAATTGTGTTGGTGGCTAAAAATAAAAAAAAAATTCAAGTCGACATCTAAAAACAAACATCATTTATTTTTAAAACTTCTAATCAACAACTCGTTAAAAGGCAAAACATACAGTTCATTCAAAAATTGGCTCAAAACTTTTAACTCCAATAAGAAGTTAGTTTCTAACAACTTAAAAAAACAATGACCACCTTAATTTATAAGGAAGATGGCATGGATCATGTTGAGGAAAATATGATAAAAAATGAAAAAATAGACAAGAAAATAGCAAATTCACTACAAAAAAAAAAAAGAGACCCAATAGTTACAAATGCTAAAGACGATAGTCTGATTCCGTTTTTACTTTATTTATTTTTTTGTAGTGATCTAGGGATCCGTGACTCCTAAATCAGTCCATTGGTTGGAGATATTGTATTTTTATTTTGATTATTTATTGGAAAATAAGTGATTATAAAATACCTTCAACTGCACGCCTAGGGTCTTAGACTTAATCTCTTATTAATTCATTGTTTATACAACTTTCTTAAGTCTCGTGATGAAACTTGTCACACTCGAGCTTGTTGTTATATTAAAATGCCCTCAGAAAATCATATTTCTTGCAAACAAGTTGACAGGGAATAATTTGTAATTCTGTAGGACTGAATCAGGTGAGGTCATAATATCAATAAATTTTATAAATGATTATTAAGTGACAACAAACATATTCTAGTAGTAGAATATTATTCCTAGAGTCTAAATTAAATCAACAATTGTTTTTCATATATATATTTTTTTATATATGGAGTCTAATTAAGGTTCAGAATCTTAACTCATTGAACTTCCTCCCTTTGAAAATCTTAAACAATCGACTCTCCATTATTTTCTATTCAAAACTAGCTCCTTAATTAGCTTTTGATTGATAAATAGTCAAGTACAAGGGGAAATTACGTAGTGAAAAGATTCGACAAATGACCGCGCATGTTTCAACCATCAGATAAATATATATTTAAGGGTTCTATTTAAGGTTTGTAGGCTTGAAACACCATTGTGAACCGGCACTAAATAATAATAATAGTATTATTAAAAAATTTTAAAAAAAAAAAAAAAAAAAAAACCCTTTGAACCGTGACTCAATTTTTCAGTACTATTGTGACTCAATTTTTCAGTACTATTGTGACTCAATTTTGTACTATATAACATGTACTGAGGACATGGTAATATTTGTGCCATTATCATAATAGCAAAGTTTAGAATATTGTGATGTCTAGGGTATATGATCACCACAAATGTATTTTCTTGGGAGCTAAATTTGAAGATAATTAGAAAGCATTATTTTTGTTAATTTCTTTGTTACCGGAATGAAAACCGTTTGTTGATTAGATGACAACATTGAAGAAAGATAAATTTGTGTATAGTGATATTGTTCAAGTTGTACTTGCAAAGACTTTCAGAAAGAGTGTTTCGAATGAAAAGATTCAAGCACATGGTCTTTTAGTGACAAGGGAGAGAAATTACAAAATGAACAATTGCAGAAGAAACCGGTTTAAATCAAAAGGCAGAGATATGTCTAAGGTTGAATACTTGAATGTCACAAATGTAAGCGCAAAGGCTATTACATAAGGAATTATCCATACTGGAAGGATAATCACAATAAGCAAGAGAATGAGAGTAAGGGCGTAGTGAATATTGTTGAGACACCGGATGTGGTAGAAGATATTCTAATCGGGGGGTGACTTAGCACATGCATTGATGGCAAAATCTTATGACCATTTGTATGACTGTTAGATGTTGGATACATGAGATTCGTATCATATGTGTCTCGTAAGGGAATCGTTCAGCAGTTATCGCGAGGTTAATGGCATTTCTGTTAAAATGGGTGACTCTCGGCCTTGCAAGACAATAAGTGTTGGTACAGTCAAATTCAAGTTGGCAGATGGGTCATGTAGACAGCTTACCGAGGTACGTCATGTTCCAGCTCTTTCAAAGGGGTTGATTTCTCTTGGGGTGCTTGAAGCTCAGGGCTACAAGTATATTGGTGAGAATGGGTATTGCAGTGTTTATTTTGGTGACAGGTTGCTTATGACATCGGTTAGGCATGCCAATTTGTATTTCCTTCAAGGAAGTATAGTTGAAGGTGGAGCTATGATTTCTACAGTTGTTGATGAGAAAAGTTTGACGTGTACACAATTATGGCACATGTGATTAGAGCATGTAGGTGAGAATGGACTAAAAACTTTAAGCAAGCGGGGCTTGCTTGGCCATGATAAAATGGCAAAACTGGATTTCTGTGAACATTGGATTTATGAGAAGCAATGCAGAGTCATTTTTAGTGATGCTACTCATAGCACCGCAGGGATTGTGGATTACATCCACATTGATGTTTGGGGACCCTCTAGAGTCGCATCCAAGGGGGTTACAGGTATTTTGTGTCTTTTATCGATGACTTCAGCTGGAGAGTATGGGTGTATACCATGAAACATAAAAATAAAGTCACTAATATCTTCAAAAAGTGGAAAGCCATGATTGAAAAACAAATATGAAGGGTGATCAAAGTAGTGAGATCTGACAATGGCGGTGAGTATACCGAGGATCTCTTGAAACAGTTTTGTTTGGACATGGCATTAGAAGACACTTCACAGTTAAATCGACACCACAGCAGAACGGGGTAGCAGAGCAGATGAACCGTACCTTGTTGGAGAGAGCACGGTGCATGTTGTCTAATGTAGGTTTGGGCAGAATATGGTGGGCTGAAGCAGTAAATACGACGTGCTATCTCATTAATCGCTCTCCTTCATCAGCTATTGAGTCTCAGATTCCTATGGAGGTATGGTCTGATATTTCTTTAGATTATTCTAACTTGAAAGTATTTGGTTGTCCAACATATTTTCATGTTAGGGAAGATAAAATTGGAGTAAGGGTCAGGAAAACTATTTTTCTCGGTTATCCAGATAATGTGAAAGGGTACAGATTATGGTGCCCTGACTTGCAGAAGTTTGTGATCAGTTGAGATGTGAAGTACCATGAGGAGGTTTTGTTACAAGCAAAATGTGAGAGATGCAAAGATGGTTCCCCTATTTGGAGGGGTGATAGCTATGATGAAGATGAGGATGCTGGAAATTATCTGCGGGTAGAGCTTGGAGCTCTTAGATCTCATACAGAGCATGATGTTCCTTCTACTGAGGAAATGGGCGATACAAATATGGCGCCTGGTGAGACAGTGGCAGAAGATGAGGTTCCTACTATTGGGGACATGGATCCTATACAACAACAGGATCAACAGTTACAAACACCGTCTTTAGCAGCATGCAGAGAACCTAGAGTCAGACATGCACCACTTAGATTTGGTTATGAGGATGGCACAACTTGCACATTCTCAGTTCTTGATGGGTATAATGACGTTCCTACCGCATATAAGCAGGCTTTGCGAAGTGTTCAGAAAGATGAGTGGAAGGAAGCTTTGGATGAGGAGATGTTATCTCTTAAGAAGAATCATACATGGGAGCTTGTGACACTCCCTAAAGGGTGGGTATAAGTGGGTTTTCACAGTGAAAGACGGGATTCCATATTTCAGGGGTACTTGTACAGGTATACGATACAAGGCAAGATTGGTGGCTAAAGGATATGCACAACAAGAAGGTGTGGACTACAATGAAATATTCTCTCCAGTGGTAAAACACACTTCTATCCGAGTCCTTTTGGCTTTAGCAGCGCAGTTTGACTTAGAGCTCAAGCAACTTGATGTCAAAACTGCTTTCTTGCATGGAGATTTGGAGGAGGACATATACATGTCTCAACCCGATGGATATGCTGTTGTTGGTAAAGAAGAAAATGTATGCAAACTGAAAAAGTTACTGTATGGGTTGAAGCAATCTTCAAGGCAGTGGTATAAGAGGTTTGATACTTTTATGATTGAGCAGGGATATGCGAGGAGTCAGTATGATCCTTGTGTATTCACACAGAAGCTCAATGATGGGTTTTTCGTGTTTCTATTACTTTATGTTGATGATATGCTCATTGCTGCGAAGAGCATGAAAGAAATTGATAAATTAAAGTTGAAACTTAGCATGGAGTTTGAGATGAAAGATCTTGGTTCAGCAAAGAACATACTTGAGATGGAGATAGTGAGAAATAGGAAGAAGGGCAGACTGACATTGTCACAGAGACAATACTTAGAAAAGGTTATTCACCGTTTTGACATTGATACATCTAAGCCAATAACTACTCCTTTAGCTGCTCACTTTAAGCTCTCGGGTAAGTTGTCTCCTAGCACGGAGGATGAGAGGGAATACATGTCACAGGTACCCTATGCTAGTGCAGTTGGTAGTCTTATGTATGCCATGATATGCACACGTCCGAATATCTTTCATGCAGTCAGTTTGGTTAGTAGGTTTATGTCAAACCCGTAAAAACAACATTGACAGACAGTGAAGTGGATATTGAGATATCTTTGGGGTACGCTGGATGTTGGTTTAATAAATGAGAGAGGAGATGTGTCAAATATGACCTGAGGTTATGTAGATTCGGATTATGCTGGTGATCTTGATAGACGTCGATCGACTACAGGTTATTGTTTTACATTGGCGATGGGTTCGATGAGTTGGAAGTCTCAGTTACAGTCTACAGTTGCTTTGTCTACTACTGAAGCAGAGTACATGACTCTATCAGAGGCAGTGAAGGAAGCCATCTGGCTTCGAGGCTTGGTTAGTGATTTAGGTGTTACTCAGGATGATGTGACAGTGTTATGTGACAGTCAGAGTGCTATCCGTTTGGAAAATAACCAGGTTCATCATGCTCAAACGAAACACATTGATGTGCGGTATCATTTTCTGAGGGACGTCATTGAGGATGGCGAGGTTCTCTTGGAGAAGGTGGGTACTAAAGACATCCCAGCTAATATGTTGACAAAAGGGGCTCCAGGGATCAAGTTTGAGCATTGTCTCAACTAGATCAGGCTCTCTCAGTGTTGATGCCCCAAGGGGGCAGGGCCCTTAGGGGCATGACGACGATTCTCGTGATCGAGAGATGGGTCTTGGCGATATTTCATGCCAAGGTGGAGATGCTTATATGCTTATATGGTTGTTTGTGATGCTTGTGTGGTGACCTAAAATTGTTCACCAAGGTGGAGATTGTGAGACAAAAACATAGGACTCATAGTTCTTGTGTAATTGTGGCTCTCAATTTTAAGGGAGGAATTTAAGAGGGAGTTAAAGTCATTTATTCACAAGGACTTAAACTCATGTTCTCTCTTTTGTTTATATAGCAAGCAACACAACATGTAAAGGTTAAAAAAAAAATACAACGTGATTTAGCAAAGAGCACACAGCTGAAACGCAGCAGTAATACGCAGCAAAACAACAACAACGCAGCTAAAACATAGCAGCAGTGTGGCGTGAAAAAGGCTGCGATAAGGGCGTGAAACATGCTGCAAGTTTGGCGTGATTTGGTGTGTGTGCAGCGTGAAACAATAGCCAAATAGAAGGATTGGAATCGAGTGATTTCAGGTGTTCTTCGTTTGCGAGTTTCGTCAAACTTTTGGCGGTATTGTTGGCTTGAGATCGGGTAATCTCAAGGATTGTTGTCTGACAACGTTGTAATCTTCAAGTAAATGTTTCCATATTAATAAGAAAGTTATAGAGTCGTCATCCGTAGAGTAGGCAAAGCCGAACCATGTAAATCTCGGTGTCATCTTTATTTTCTGCCCATTGCTTGCTCTTTGCTATTACTTGCCTAACAATTTTAACCATTCACTATCACCAACTAGATCTAAAACTTGTGTAGGGATTATTTATATTAGCTAAAAATTTTCCTTACATGCGGAATAGAAAGGCAATATCATCTTGTTTTTCTCTTATGAGCTTCCAGTCTGGCACACTTCTGCAAGCTAATTTCAAAGCACCATGGTTAACACAAGATATTGATTTACTTCACAGGAAAGATGCAAATGATACTTGTGGTGTAATGCCAAACTATAGATTTCTAAATGGATCAAAGAGTATGCTGAAACTTAAATATCACTAAAGTCTCACAGAATTAGCGTTTACAATGTGCGGAAGTCGGAAATATAAAAAATAGTAAACAAAGAAAATGGAGCAGACACAAACAGTACTTAGTAAGATGCTGAACAAAGGAAATAGAGACATGCAAATAATTATTAAAACCCTTATAGCGTACATAAGAAGACGTAGCATATAACAAGAACACAAACACAAATACAAAAATTTTACGAAATATTTTTTATCATGAAGTTACCGAAATCTCTTTCGAAATCTGAAATATGTCGAAATGTTTTTAAGAAAAAATTATTTTTTAACATGCTATAATGTTATTTTTGTATCAAAAGTTTGTTATGTGAGTGATTCTTACATAATATGTAGTTTATATGACACTACGAGTCGTGTGATTGTTAAATTCAAAATTGCAACCGAAATTTATGTTTTTCTACACAGTGAAATATTTCACGAACTATTCTTTAAATGAAGGGACCGAAATTAACTCGGAAAACAAAATCACAATCCTTGCACACTACATAAGTAGGAATGTTCATGATAATCTGGAAATCAATGTGTAATTGTCATCATTACATGAGTAATTGAAAGGCAAGTGAAACAAGGAGTGTTAAAACTTGCAAAACATTAGCTGAATGCAGAACTCGGGAATCTTGTTATTTCAACGAATGAAGAATCAAGAGTAGATCCAGGGAACAAGTTAAATATCAAAATGATCGAGCTGTGGGGTGGACGGCTCCCTCCCTCTCTCGCTGTTTTTTTCGCCCACTTTCTCGACATTTAGAATTTTGTATCAAAATTGATGATTTATACAGGAAGTTGGCAAGACTTGAGGGAATCTGTCAATGTGTCCGGATGGAATCTGCCCAGAAAATAACATAGATACATTAAACTAAAATAACCAATTTACTAATATATCAATTACTAAGATTTAGATCATCTTGTACTATTATTATGAATAATACATATATAACTTGGCTATTTCTTGGTGGGTCTACCCCATGATGCAGGTAACCTGGCCATTCTTTAGGATCTGATTTTGATTGGTAGTGCCTAAGATAAGATACGTTACCTACAAATTTGTTACTTCCTAGATCCAATGAAGTGCTGGAACAAGAAATGCTCCCAGGCACCTATAAATAGCAAAGGAGAGGAAGAGAGAAGTTTGTTTGGGGTAAGAAGATAGACCAGACCATTCAGTAAATTATCTCTCTGTAGCCTTTCTCACAACTAAGCTCTCGATAGCAACTTTTACCTTCACCTCAGGAGACACCACCTCCATCTCAGAACTGGCTCAACCCAATCTCGGATCTCAAGGACACTCTATCCAGATCCATCAGAAATGATGAAAGAGTTATTGCAGTAGCTTGTAAATGCAAGTCCACCAATTAGAATTCCCCTTTTACTTGATAACCAAAAAGAATAAAAAATCTGCGCCATTCTTCAAAACATAGATACTGTAAGAGCTCCAGTATCGTATAATTCACCTTTTTGAACTCCGCCATTGCTAGCTAAAAAATGCAGATTCCGCACTGTATGATACTGAGGAATAACAAAAGATACATAGACACCAATACAGAAACAGAGAATACGAATACAGAAAATCTAATTTAAAAACTACCAAACAGTACACGCGGTCAATTGCAGTAAAGATTGTACTGTCGATTTCACGAGGAAAAACAATCTACAAAACAGGTCAAGGAAGAAAAATTACGCGAAACTAAATGTAAGAAATTTTAGCAATTTTAAAATATGAAATTAAATTTAGTTTAATAAAAATCAAGTTTTTAGAAGTCACAAGGTTCCAAGAATCCCTCTTAGATTTCACCACCAACTAGTATTGATTCGCTATGATGACTCGATTACGTGTTTCACATCCCAAACAATATAATTGGAAAAATAGCCTTTAATGCATTAATATATCCTAATGTAAATGAATTTTAGATTTCACTTTTTCTAGAAAATACAAAGGTTGGTCATATGTGATATCATAAATTTACGATATATCTGGAGACAATAACGTAATAAAAAACGATCACATATAACTAACCTACCGGAATCAATTGATCCTTAAAAATTCCACACATAAGAAAAGCGTGACTAAACTTATATGAAGAAGAAACGATAACCACCGGAATAATAATCTACAAATAAATTTATGAAATCTTTGTCACTAAAATAACATAAATTCATAGATTAAATAAAAGTGAGAATCATAAACACTATTATTCATCGTGAAAGCATAAAACGAATCAAATATTAATTAAGTGCGTTACATCTAGGAGCTCGTCTCTTCACCTTGAGTAGAGTTTAGTGACACATGGTGAAGGTGAGGACAGCAACAGTGGCGCGGAGCTTCATCGAGATGGCGACACGTGGTTGATTAGCGATGCGCACCCTGCTGGACGACGTCTTCGCTGCTGCTGCGTCCACTACTGCGTTCTTCTTTGCTGTGCTAGACAACACCTTCTCCTCTGCTGCTGCGTTTTTGTTCCTGCAAAAAAAAACCCTTTTGTTGCTACGCATTTTCCAGAGAAAAAAAAACTCCCTTTAATTTGCTGTTGTCGTTTTGTTTTAAAAAGAAAACCAAACTTCTCCTTATTGGTTGTTGTCCTTGTGTTTCAGCCTAAAAAAACTCATGTTGCTGCCATATTTCCTTGTGTTAAAAAGGAAACAAAGCTCCTCCTATTGGCCACCCCAATTGAAAATCAAATCTCCATTGGTCCCAATTTAGAAACCCAAAGAAACGTGTTCCTTCCTGTTGCTAATTAGACTAAGACTCCTTTTTGTTTGGGCTTCTCGTGGATTCTAATAGTAATTGCTGATTCAAGCTTCATTTCTAAGCCCAATTAAATCCAGCTATGATGTGAAAAGTCGGTTTTGCTCTCCATTCTTCCTTCGTGCCCAAATCTGTCCTGATTTGCAGTCTTCAAGTATATCCAAAATCGAGCATGATAACTCAAGAATATGGAAATGTTATGAACATATGCATTTTAGTCTTTCGAGTCTTCTTTCCAACGCTTTAAGAATCATCTAATTCCGAGGTCTACAGCTCAAGTTATCATAAAATTACTGAAGCGTGTTCAATAACTTGTAAATTGCACTCAAATCTTCTTGTTTTTATTCAAAACTTTTTTTATTTGGTTCTCTTAATCTTTGGCTTGAGTATCTCCCACTCTATTTCGTTAATTTGTCTATGAATTTTCAAATTCGCCACGCTAATGCACTTTTGTTATTTAAACTCCAAATCCTACAAAAATACAAAAATAAAATAATTAAACTAAAATACACTATTCGAAACACTAACAAACATAAGTTAGGAAATATATTATGTAATACTTATGTGAATATCAAATACCCCCAAGCCTACATTTTGCTAATCCTCGAGCAAAATAAAATTAAGAATAAAATTCTAACTCACTTTCGTAGGAATCACGGTTGCACTTACCTTAACGTGCAACAAGGCTTTAAACCCCTAGATTATCTCTAGTGGACGAGTTATAGTCTCGTGAAGGTTTCCAGAAATGTTACCCCCAAACATTACTGACTCAATAAAACAAAATCTATTTTCTAAAAACATAGTCATTCTCCTTTATTTTTCTCAGAGTAATTTTCTAATTGCTTAAAATTCAGGAAAAACAATAAACTAAAAATGTCACAATAGTATATCAATATAGTAGAATCATTTAATAGTATCTAAAGGTTAAATAAATTTCATAATCATTTTCAACTCGAAGTGTGTGTGTGAGAAACTTTATCAACATAACTCTTCATCTCATAGTAAAGATGTGACGAGATAACCTTTAGAAAGTACGCTTCGACCACAAATCTCTCATGTCACTCAGAAATAAAACACTCAGAGATTGGACACTCAGTTTATATGTGAGGAAACTGATATAAATTATGGAAAATGCAAACGTCTCACATATAATCATCATGAAAAACGAAATTTTCAAAGAGTGAAATGAATATGATCTCATGGACATGAATATTGATTACTTTTGAGAATGTTGAATCAAACACCATAGTTCTTGCCTATTCAATCTCCACATCTATTAAACCAACTTTCACTTAAGATCAATTAGGTCTTTACTAGGTTATAATGGGGCTTGAATTATGGCAAACAATAATTGACAAAAATGATACAAGAATTTCCTAAGAATGGCTACACCCTTAAATAAACACATAGGGCATTGAAGAACAAATCAATATTGTATACCATTAACTTTTTCTTCATTATTTTCTTCTGCAACGTTTTTTTTTTCAACCCTTTTTTTTCAACTTTTTTTCTTTTTGTATGCTTTTCCCCGTTGATACAATCCAACACTTTTACTTTGTGGGCGCATAAAATATCTATTTTCAACTTTTTTTATTTGCCCATTCCATAAATATATTTCACCGTATACATTCTCAAAAAACTGGGTAAGGATAAAATAATAGATGTATTACTCCTTGATTGGAGTAAGTATTGGGAATGGGGATAACAAAGAGAATGCTACTTAAAGGCTCAAAGGGTTGCAAATGGATATTTATTATTGGGTAGGCTAAAAGGCCAAAAAAAATGGTTTAAAAGAAATGTCTATATCACTTCATAAGTTCTAGTTAGTACTAGGACATCTCAACTAAATAAAGCAAGAAGTTCTAGTGTAAAGATTCAATTTTTATGTCATTCTTAAAGCAATCAATAAGAAAATCAAGAATAATGAGATCATCAACGAAATAATGCGGACTCAAGAAATATCAGAGTGTAATTAATAACACTCAAGAAATAATGAATGACTCAAAACTCACAAGGGTTAAGTCTCCACTATTATTCTAAGGTTTTCTAGTTCAATATCTCACTAATCAACTTCAAATCATGTTGACTTGGCTTATAGTGCATGAATAGTCGAGTTGAAAATTCTCACGAAATACATCTAACACAAGGAAAATACCAAATATCATGTTTTCTACTAATATAACTATGTAACACACATGCCAATGGCATGACAGCTCAACGGTTAGAGCTTGGCGGATGGTACCACTAGGTCATGGGTTCAAACCCAGCTTGCGGCATCTTTATGGGTTCTGGGATCCTATAAAAACCCTGCTTGCCTTTCAAAAAAAAAAAACTATGTAACACGTGTTAGTATGTGTTTTCTCAAAATTAAAAGCAACAAAAATATTCTCTAAAAATAAATCAGACTCAAAACCCTTTTTTCACTTTTTTTTTTTAAATTCATCAAGAGTTCAGATTTCGAATGCATTTTCATAAAGATTTTACACAATTACCGTAATCATCTAAGTATTCAATGGAGATTGAGTAGAACACAAAAATGACTCGATTTAATTGTAAAATACGTTTTAAGCTCAAAGTTTTTTGAAAATTGCACAAAAAAAATCTAATAAACCACACCCCCAAACCTAAACCAAACATTGTCCTCAATGTATAAAATAATTATCATGACAAATGAAGGAAAAAGAAAATAGGAGGGTTAGAGTGATATTACCATGGTGAAGTTTTACCAATTTCAAATAGAAAATGTCCTCACAGTCACCAAAATATAAGAAAATCATACTGACGGGAGAAATGAACACATGGGATGAGGGTTTCCGAGTGACTCCAATAGCAACACCTAAAATAACCTGAAACACTAAAAGAAAAACATAAAAGCAAAAACCTAAACTAAACTAAAAAATAAAAATAAAAAATACAAATAAAAAATAAAAACCTAAACTAAAGATAGTGCTTATGGCACCTCTACTATCTTTAGTTTAGGTTTTTATTTTTTATTTGTAGATAGAGGCAACCAGAGGGATCTCTTATGGCACCTCTACTAGCTCTACATAGTGCTTCAAATGTTGCCCATTTACTCTAAATACTCCCCCATCTGTTGGATCTTCAATTTTTATGGACCCATTGGGAAAAACTTGTTTTACCATGAATGTGCCCGTCCATCTCGATCTTAGCTTGCCAGGATGAAGATGAAGTCGTGAGTCATAGAGATAGACGCGTTGGTTGGGCTCGAAATGTTTCCTCAGAATTTGCTTATCATGAGCTGCTTTCATCTTCGCCTTGTATATTCCGGAATTGTCATAGGCATCATTCCACAACTCCTCAATTTTAGCTAACTGAAGTTTTCGCTGAATACCTGCATCATTGAGATCAAAGGTAGTGTTTTTTACGGCCCAATAAGCGCGATGTTCTAACTCAACAAGTAAATGACAGACTTTTCCATATATAAGCCGATATGGAGACATCCCGAGAATTGTATTATAAGCGGTACGGTAAGCCCAAAGTGCATCAGGAAGGCGCAAGGACCAATCCTTCCTATCATGATTCACCATCTTCTCCAAGATTTGTTTTACTTCTCAATTTGCCAACTCGGCTTGGCCATTTGTCTGCGGATGATAGGCATTGGCTACCTTGTGATGAACTCCATACTTGCGCATCAAAGCTTCAAAAGAGCGATTACAGAAATGAGTCCCCTGATCACTAATAATGGTTTGTGGAGTACCGAAACGGGATAGAATGTGTTCTTTGATAAACTTGACAACAGTGTTGTTGTCATTGTTTCGGCACGCCACAGCCTCAACCCATTTGGACACATAGTCCACTGCAAGCAAAATATACAAATATCCATAGGAAGGTGGAAAAGGTCCCATAAAATTAATCCCCCAACAATCAAATATCTCAATGACTAGGATGGGGCTAAGGGGCATCATGTGTCTCCAGGACAATGCACCTAACTTCTGGCATCTATCACAAGAACGACAATAATTGTTAGTGTCTTTAAACAATGTAGGCCAATATAATCCATACTGTAAAATTTTTGCAGCAATCTTTTTCATAGAAAAATGGCCTCCACAAGCTACACTATGACAAAAATGCAAGACACTTGCAATCTCACCTTCAGGGATACAACGCCTCATGATTTGGTCTAAGCATAACTTATATAGATAAGGATCATCAATTTCTTACCTCGACCAAAATTTTTCGCTTATCTTGAGCACTCCATGATGATGGAACTTCGCCGGAAACCAAGTAATTGACAATGTGTGCATACCATGGTACTTGAGTGATGGCAAATAGGTGTTCATCAGGGAAGTCATCACGGATGGGTGGGCCATTGACAGAGTCACTGAACTCCAAACAAGACAAGTGATCCGCCACAACATTCTCGACCCCCTTCTTATCCTTTATAGTTAGATCAAATTCCTGCAGAAGTAAAATCCACCTAATCAATCTTGCCTTAGCATCCTTTTTAGAAAGAAGGAACTTAAGAGCCGCATGGTCTGTAAAAACAGTGATAGGTGTACCAATCAAATAAGCACGAAATTTATCTAAAACAAAAACTACAGCTAGCAACTCTTTTTCATTAGTCGAATAATTCTTTTGAGCATCATTAAGTATTCGACTAGCATAGTAAACAACAAATGGCTTTCCTTCCCTTCGTTGTCCCAAGACTGCCCCGACAGCATAGTTGCTTGCATCACACATTATCTCAAATGGTAAAGTCCAATCCGGTGGCTGCATGATGGGGGCAGAGGTGAGCCTATCAATGAGTGTTCGGAAGGCATCCTCACACTCTTGTGTCCATTGGAACATGACATCTTTGACCAGTAGGCTGCTTAATGGTCTAGAGATGGCAGAAAATTTCTGTATGAACCTCCTATATTTAGGTGTAGGTAATTTAGAAATCAATTCAATTTTAGCTTTATAAACCTCATTTCCTTTATTAGAAACTATGTGTCCCATAACTATTCCATAGGAAACCATGAAATAACATTTTTCCCAATTAAGCACCAGACCCTTCTCTTCACATCTACTTAAAACAGCCTTCAAGTGAAGTCCAGTTAAATCATCCATGAAAACTTCCATATATTTTTCAACCATGTCACTAAAAATACTCATCATGCATCGCTAAAAATTAGTCGGTGCATTACACAAACCAAATGACATACGCCAAAAAGCATAAGTACCAAAAGGACATGTAAAAGTGGTCTTATCCTGATCCTCTAATGCAATCTCAATCTGATAATATCCTGAATACCCATCTAGAAATCAATAGAAAGAATGACCAGCTACTCGCTCTAAGATTTCGTCTATGAATGGAAGTGGGAAGTGATCATTGCGGGTGGCAGAATTAAGTTTCCTATAATCAATGCACATGCGCCACCTTGTAACTACCTTAGTAGGAACAATCACCCCCCCCCCCCCCCCCCCCCATCATTAATCACACTATTATTCCCGATTTCTTGGGAACTACTTGAGTTGGACTAACCCACTTGCTATCAGAGATTGGATAAATGATGTGTGCATCTAATAATTTTAAAACTTCATTTTTCACCACCTCTTTCATAGTAGGGTTAAGTTGTCTTTGAGGATCTCTACTTTGGTTAGCTCCTTCTTCTTCTAAGTGGATCCTAAGGGAACATATTAAGGGGCTAATACCTTTAATGTCAGCTATAGTCCAACCTAATGCAGATTTGTGCTCACATAACATATTAAGCAATGCTTATTTCGGAAGAAATAATTACAGGAAAGGTATCACCTGGTCCGATGAATGCATGTTTAAGTCCCTCAGGCAGTGGAGCTAGGTCAACTTTCGGAGTTTCCACGGTGGATGGTTGTAGTTTCTATTTTTCCTTTGGCAACTCCTCAAAGCATGGTTGCCATTGTCGCCCTTCTTTATCCTTTAACCCTGAAACAACAGAAATATCAAAAGCATTGTCAGGATAAAGTGAATTCTCAAAATCAGAAATTGAAAGGAGGTACTCTAAGGTTTCAGAATTTGCGCTCAAGAGTGCTTCTTCTGATATCAGCGTGTCTATCATGTAGGTATGATGACACTCATCATCATCACGTGGTTGCTTGCTAATATTGAATATGTTGACCTCCAGAGTTTGATAATCACATAATTATAACATTGTTACCTCTTATTATATTTTGTTAATCCTTGCTTTTATCTTATTTTAGATTAATTATTAAATTTTTGTGTTTTTGTAGAATTTGGAGCAATAATGAAGAAATCGAAAAAAAATGAATTGAACAATCCCAGATGGTGACTTCAGAGAAAGTAGAGGTGAGAATAGCCTAAGCCCATAACCTAAACTAAAAACCAAACCCAAAATCAAACCCTTAAACCCAAAACCTAATCCATAAACCCAAACCCAATGCCAAGCCCAATCCAAAAAATATTCTCGCAATTATCCATTGATTTTACCTTGATTCACTCCATGAATCATCCTTTTATCTCATCTCTATTCATTTTGTTCATTCTCTATAAATACAAAAGAAAATGGTGAGAAAGGGGAGAAGAAAAGGGAAAAGAAAATATTACAGAAAATCAAAGCCTCTTTCTCACACAGTGTTTATCATCACCATCACCACCTCCCACCGCCACTACCCACCACGAAACAGGGGCGTGACAACCCTGTCTTGCTTCACCTCGCCACCGTCCAACAACACAATCGCAACCACCATCACCTCCCTGTCCTCGCTAGCAACCACGTTCCTCACCACCTCCCTGTCCTTTTCCCCGCTCCATCATCCACCATCTGTTCCTCTGCCACCGTCCCTGTCAACGCCATAACCACCGACCACCGCCACGAAACAGAGCCTCCATCACCGCCACTACGAAACAGAAGAAGACGAGCCAGCGCTGAGCTATCTCTCGGCTTCTCTTCGTCTCGGCCTCCTTCCTGTCTCTCTCTCTCTCACGATCACCACCACAGAGCGGCGCGTCAGCAACGCACAACCACCGCGACAGGAGCAGATTCAGGGAGCAGTGCTCGCATCCCTCTCTCTGTTTTTTTTGTGTTCTCATCGCATCCCTATCTCTGTTCTTTCATCCCTTTCTCTCTTTTGCAGGTTCCAGAACCGGTTGGAGGACGAAGGATCTCGCGAGGAGTGAAAACGGGGCGCAGGGAGCAGAGCGCGTCGCGCTGGAGACGAAGCGCCGAGGTGCGCGACTGTTCTGGCGGGAGACTGATTCAAAAATTAGTTTTGGTTATTGGCACCCCCGAGTTTTCTCTGAGTAGCCACAGTGCAATTTGCAGCTTTTTCTCGGGATTTGTGTCCGGACCACCTGCTGAGTACCACCACATCGAGTTTGCGACAAACCAAAGGGGTTGCATAATTCATTTTAATATATTTTACTGACTTAAATGCTTAATTGATAAACAATTTATTTCTGAACATTGATAAATTGCTTTCACCTTTCATGTTCGATTAAAAAAATTGATATGTTTGGTAGTTAGATTAACATTTTATCAATATTCAAAGCATGTGCTAAAAAGTATTAAGCTTAGACTTTGATTAAGTGTGCCTTAAAAAGACACTTAATGCTTGGTAATAGTGTATTTGCTTAAAATAAATTGTTCATGTTTGACAGAAACTGAAAATGGATGGAATTTAATTTTAATGATCACATCTTCGGTGTAAGCAATGGAACATCATCCCTAAAGATTCTCGTTTATAATTTCAGTAATTAAGATTTAAATATTTTTGCTAACTCATCGGTGAATCCAAACCCTACAACATCCATCTTTTTTTTTTTTTTTTTTTTAAATTTATTTTTTGGTTTAGTTTTAAAAGCACTGTAACCCCATTTCCTCCAAATTAGTTTAGATAAATTATAAAATTCAATTACATCCAGTTTCCTCGTGGGATCGACCCGTACTTTCCATTGTCTACCAGTTAGACACCTTGCACTTGCAGTTATTACAAGTGGGTCAAATTGGGATATTTATTTAGGCCGGTTAAACCCACATCAGAATCATGTTTCCAAAAGACAGCTTCATTAGACCGTTCCTGCAATTGATAAGAGCGTTAGCTGTGGCAAGAAAAGGTCTACCTAAAATAATCGGAACTGTAGACTCCATATTAACCGCAGAATAAGTATCTAAAATAAGAAAGTCCACGGGATAGTAAAACTTATCAATCTGAAGCAAGACATCCTCGACTATTCCTCTTGGCTTCTTAACCGATCTATCGGCCAATTGTAGTACCACGGATGTGAGTTTAATCTCCCCTAGACCCAGTTGCAAGTAAATAGAATATGACATCAGATTTACACTTGCCCCTAAATCCAACAAGGCTTGGCCAAACTCATGAGTTTCAATCTGACAGGTGACTGTAGGACACCCTGGATCTTTGTACTTGAGTGGTGTCCTCTGCTCAATCACCGCGCTTACCTGTTATGTCAAGAAGGCAGTCTTCTTGACATGATGTTTCCTCTTGATAGTGCATAGATCCTTGATAACCCTCGCATAAGTAGGTACTTGTTTCAAGTGTTCTAGAATCTCACCATGCATTTCCAATTTCTTTCCAGTAGGTCGTAGTGCTTGAGGAAAAGGAACTGAAACTGGAATGTTCCTGTTGGGCTCATCCTCAGGGATGCTCTCCTTTGCACTTGGGGAGGTGCCTATAGTCGTGGACGAGCTTGACCCATCTAAAATCTTACCACTCCGAGTAGTGATGACATTAACCTCTTTGACATTCTGAGAGTCTGAAGTAGAGGTTTGTGCCATAAGTTGGCCATTCGGATTTGCTTGAGGCTGTGACGAAAATTGGTCCCGCTCTTGTACTGTTAATGAACTTGTTAGCTTGGTTATCTGACTTTTGATCTCCTTGTTCTCTTCTACCAACTGTGTCAATGCAACATCAAATTTTTGATTAGTTTTACCTTGTGCCTCTATAAATGCATGCAATGTGTCTGATAAGGAACTTCTGTTAGATTGCGCATTGTATAGATGTGCAGAGTATGACCTAGGTGGTTGTGCCTGTGAGTGTGTAGGTTGACCTGCCTTTAACCTCCAGCCAAAGTTAGGATGATCTCTCCAGCCAGAATTGTAAGTGTTAGAAAATGGTGAGTAAGGCTTCTTGTACATCCCTAAGGCGTTACATTGTTCCTCATAAACCCCTCTCATCTCAGTCAAGGTTGGGCAATCCTGTATGAAGTGTTCGACTCCCCCGCATATAAAACAGGCGTCCTGTAGCTCAACTCTGGCAACAGTATGTGTGGACCTACCATCTTTGGTCTTAAGTGCCACTAACTCCCTAGTTACTTTATCCAATTGGGCTCTAAGGTTGTCATCTTCCCTAAGTTGGTAGACTTCAGCTGAGCGTGTTCTATCTGTGCTCTCAGTAGCACTTGGATCATTCCAAGTATGAACCTTTTCAGCCAAGTCATTTAGGTACTCAATGGCCTCATCAGGGTCCTTTTGCAAAAACTCTCCATTATACATCATCTCAATGAACTGACGTTCTCTACTGGTGAGCCCCTCATAAAAATAACTGACTAAGCGCCAACTCTCATACCCATAGTGTGGGCATCTATTCAAAAGATCCTTGAACATTTTCCATGCTAGATATAATGTCTCGCTATTCTTTTGGGTGAAGGTAGAAATCTGTCTCTTTAGACCGTTGGTTTTGTGGTGAGGAAAGTATTTATTAAAAAATGTTTGGGTAGACCTTGGTCGCAAAGAGTATGGCAAACTCTTCGCTTTTTCCTTAAGGGAAAAAGGAAAAAACCTTAGTCTAACCGAATCTACAGCCTCAACTTTGTTGTGAAAAGTGGCCACAACTTCCTCGAATTTCCTAATGTGAACGTAAGGATTCTCACTCTCTAGGCCATGAAAAGTGGGTAATAATTGTATCATACCCGGCTTAAAATCTAGCTTTGGTGTACTTGCTGCAAACATGATACATGATGGAGTAGCAGTGCACGTGGGGTGGAGATAGTCCTTTAGCGACCGAACATGGTCATCTTCGTGATTACTCATGGTGTTAGAATTAGAAGTAGAACTTAATTTGGTCTCAATGTGAATTTGTGGGTATTCTAAATTTGGGATCCTAATTAGTCTCCCTAAGTAGTCTCTATTTCAACTCACTCTCCCAATGTCTTTTTGTTTTTTTTAGAAATAAAAGAAAATTAAATTAAATTAAAATTAAACTGGACCTAAAACCTAAAAATAGAATAAAATAAAATAAAACAATTAGCAAGAAAGATAATACCCGAAACCTTCCTTGTAGAATGACGCTTGTTCCCCGGCAACGACGCCAAAATTTGATTACGCCCAAACAGTACACGCGGTCAATTGCAGTAAAGATTGGGGTATCGATCCCACGAGGAAAAACAATTTACAAAACAAGGTCAATGAACAAAAACTACGCGAAACTAAATGTAAGAAATTTAGCAATTTTAAAATATGAAATTAAATTTAGTTTAATAAAAATCAAGTTTGGAGAAGTCACAAGGTTCCAAGAATCCTTTCTAGATTTCACGCGCCAATTAGTATTGATTCGCTATGATGACTCGATTACGTGTTTCGCGTCCCAAACAATATAATCGGAAAAATAGTCTTTAATGCATTAATATATACTAATGTAAATGGATTTTAGATTTCACTTTTTCTAGAAAGCACAAAGGTTGGTCATATTTGATATCGTAAACTTACGATATATCCGGAGACAATAACGTAATAAAAGACGATCACATATAACTAACCTACCAGAATTAATTGATCTTTAAAAATTTCACACATATGAAAAGCGTGACTAAACTTATATGGAGAAGAAAACGAAAACCACTGGAATAATAATCTACGAAGAAATTTATGAAATCTTTGTCATTAAAATAACATAAATTCTTATATTAAATCAAAGTGATAATCATAAACACCATTATTCATCGTGAAAGCATAAAAACGAATCAAATACTAATTAAGTGTGTTACATCTAGGAGTTCGTCTGTTCACCTTGCGTGGAGTTTAGTGACATATGGCAAAGGTGAGGATAGCAACAGCGGCGTGGAGCTTCATCGACATGGAGGCGCGTGGTTGATTAGCAATGCGCACCCTGCTGGATGACGTCTTCGTTGCTGTTGCGTCCACTGCGGCGCTGCTGCGTTCTGGACAGCCCTGTTGCATCGTCGTTGTCGCTACGTGTCCACTGCTGCTACGTTCTTCTTTGCTGTGCTAGACATCACCTTCTCCTCTGCTATTGCGTTTTTGTTCCAGCCCAAAAAAAAACCCCATGTGTTGCTACGTATTTTCCAGAGAAAAAAATTCCCTTTTGCTTGGCTGTTGTCTTTTTGTTTTAAAAAGAAAACCAAACTTCTCCTTATTGGCTGTTGTCCTTGTGTTTCAGCCTAAAAAAACTCTTATTGATGTCGTATTTCCTTGTGTTAAAAAGGAAACAAAGCTCCTCCTATTGGCCACCCCAATTGGAAATCAAATCTCCATTGGTCCCAATTTGGAAACCAATCCAATTTGAAAACCCAAAGAAACGTGTTCCTTCATGTTGCTAATTAGACTAAGACTCCTTTTTGTTTGGGCTTCTCATGGATTCTAATAGTACTTGCTGATTCAAGCTTCATTTCTAAGCCCAATTAAATCTAGCTATGATGTGAAATGTCGGTTTTGCTCTCTATTCTTCCTTCGTGCCCAAATCCGTCCAGATTTCGCAGTCTTCAAGTATATCCAAAATGGAGCTTGATAACTCCAGAACATGGAAATGTTATGAACATATGAATTTTAGCCTTTCGAGTCTTCTTTCCAACTCTTTATGAATCATCTAATTCCGAGGTCTACAGCTCAAGTTATCATAAAATTACTGAAGCATGTTCAAGAACTTGCAAATTGCATTCAAATCTTCTTGCTTTTATTCAAAAAAAAATTCCTTTGGTTCTCTTAATATTTGGTTTGAGTGTCTCCCGCTCCACTTCGTTAATTTGTCTATGAATTTCCAAATTCGCCACGCTAACGCACTTTTGTTTTTTAAACTCTAAATCGTACAAAAATACAAAAATAAAATAATTAAACTAAAATACATTATTCGAAACACTAACAAACATAAGTTAGAAGGTATATTATGTAATACTTATGTAAATATCAGTCATCTCATACGAACAAATACCACGAAATGTTATCTTATTGCACATTGCCACTCCATTCACCTCTGACCAAATTGAAAAAACGGAATAAGACACCACAACTTGGTGCCTTTGAGAGGAACTGAAAAACTTTAACCTCCACTCAAGGAACAATTGGCTCACCTTACGAGGCTAACTCAAAAAACGAATTGGCTCACCTTATGAGGCCAAGGCTCTATTAAGGATAAGGTCCAGACAAGGAAGGCAATCCTAAGAAGGGCACAATTACCCCCAAACTCATTTTGCTGAAAAAGCCAAAATCGGCCATTTCAGGAAAGGGAATATGGTTTGTAAAAGAAAACCTAGCATTCAAACTCACTTGCATAGATTTGAATTCCTCAATGTATTACTTGCAGACTAGGTTGTTCGAAAATTCAGCTTTTTACAACTCCAAATATCCAAAACAGAACAAACAGATGAGGTGCTCATAATATCGCTGGTTTTTTACAATGCGCGTGGAAAAAATATGAAGACAATTACAAAAGGGAAATTAAAACGTGGTATTAAACTTCAAATGTAATAAGTTCCATTATATAAGAAATATAAATCAAAATAAAAACAACGACAATGTAATGCTTTGAGAAAATTAGTCGTCACAACCAAAATTGTAGCAGCACATTGTGGGTTTATTGTTAGCTTATGCAATTAATAATCGTTCATGGCCAACACTCGATAAAAAAAAATGCCTACTTCTAGTATATGCATCTAAAGGAAATGCATCCAAACAGAGAATAAACAAAACAATCCTAAATTTCTTACCTGTAACCGAAGCTGGTCAAGCTTATCATAAACTGATTCCACAAAATCTTTGTAGAAAGCTACAATACCTACAAGTAAAAACCTAAGTTCTTAAATCTCCCAAAGATAAATCAACATAAAAGCAAATCAACTCACATCTACTATGTAACCTGGATTTTCTGGGATAAATAGAACACGGAATTTTGGATTTTCAGCTTTCACTTCCAGCAACTCTGTTGTAAAACTACAAACCACGCCACAAGAAGACTCATGCACAAACTTTGAACAACTAAAAACTACATGAAATCAGGAATAGCTTGAACTGTGATTAGTATACCTAGCTAGACACATTGCACAATAAAAAACTAGTATCTTTTCTTCCTTTCGAGATCTAATTATCTCCATCCATTACTTTACACCTCAACCTTCCATCAAGATCAAACAATGAGAATCGGAACCAAAGATGAACAAGTTCACCAACACATTGCAAGAAATCTCAGTATACCCTGTGCAAATTCAACGTGAAATAGAAGTTGCTCCAAATCAGGAAAGATGCAGTGAAGAGGCTGATGCAACCTCAAAATCAGCTTATACATTTCTTGAAGTAGGACGAGAAATGACTGATGGAAGATAGGGGGAAGATCGCATGAACTCTCTACCATCGCCCATGGATTGGCTAACACCCTAAGCCATCAATGCTTTGAATACAACAATTGCAAAAATAGGCAAGGATGCATTGATCACCGAAATTAAAGGCTTGCTTGAAGAGAAAACAGCAAAGGTGGGGCAAAACACTATTGAAGAAGAACATGAGGTTACCACAATATAGTCTCCCACGGAATATGTTCTTTGAAGGTCTTCTCGAAGCAAGAAGAAAAATCCTAAATTCAGATAATTGATGATGATAATACAGGTAGAATGCAAATACTTATTAGAACCTTGTGGGATGCTAGATTAGTGTTAGCATTCAATGGTTTCTATATCATGATTCATTGTATTTCAATTCTTTACAACGACTTCTCATATATCTTGGGGCCCACATTAGGTATAAATCAGGTCATGAGAGTGATTAAATGATTGATTGGTAAATATGAGGAAGAAAAGTTATGGCAGGTCTATCATGCATCCATTTTAGTAGCAGAACACTTTGCAAGGTTACTCCCCAACTTAGAGACGGTGAATCTAGAACTAATTAGATTCTTTGTCGAAGCTTTGAAGCAAGTTTATTGTTCTATAGATGAAGCAACGAGTGAACGTATGAGTGATTGTAAACTTTATCATCATCTTTTTTATTAATATAAGGTTCATGAATCCTAAAAACCCCAGCTCACTTTTCCAAAAAAAGGGCGAAAACTAACCTAAATTGCAGTTTCAAGATAACTAGGTCAAGAATCAATGAAAGATTTCAAGAAAATCAATCTAATTTGGCTACATTTGATCGATAGAAATTAAAACAACTCACAATTTTGCAAAAATTAGGGCAAGAATCGATGATGAGAGACCTAACTAGCTATCTTGGGCAATAAATAGGCGCAATTAATGACTGTGTCGGTGTAGTCGATATGAAATTTGGGCAGGCTGATGTTTACGCCGTTGGATTTAATCGCATGCGTTTAGATCTGAATGAGATGATGCAACGATTCTAGTCAGCCTTGTTTGCTAGTTTTTTTTTAGCATTTTTTAATTTTTGTACACTTCTACCCTTTCTGTAGATATTGTTTGTGGTTGTTTTTAAAGATAATGGGTAAAAAATGTAAAAACACAAAAAAATAATAATAATAATAATAATAATAAAAGCCAAAAAATACTAGCAAACAAGACTGGCTAGACTTACTCGAGATGATGAGAATGATATTTCTCGTGGATATCGTTTGGCTGTGAAGAGGGATAAAAATGAATCTATTTGGCTTAACTCAATATGAATTGATTATGTTCAAGTTTGCTTGATGAATTAAGTCAGTATACATGGATTCAAATTCATTTTTAAGTTATAGACAAATTCGCCATCTTGTCCAAAAATCCTACTATAATAAACAATTAGCAAAAAATCAATCAACAAACTTAACATGATGATGAGTATAAACATCCTACAATTAAAAGTTAATTCAATATGAAACGAGCCATGAGGTGAAGTAAAAGAAAGATAAATTTTAAGAAAAATAAGTGAAGTAAAAAAAAACAAGTGAGATAATGTGAACAAGAAATACATAAAAATTTTATATGAATGATGAAATATAAAAATACTTCAAAAAAATTAAAGCAAAACATCATCTATGGTGAATAACTTTCTTATAAAAAGACTAAAGTCATTTACCCTAGTAATGCGTAGGATCAACATCAAATTTTACAAAAAAAAATTTGTATGTTGTGTTTGTTAATGATATATCTTCATTTTTATTATAAATAAAACATATTGACTTTACACTTTGAGTGGATTTATCTGACAATATTTGCAAGAACATAGAAATATAAAAAATGGACAAAAAAATTGTAAAATGAAGTGATAAGCTCTTTGCAAGTAGAATCGAACAAATCACTACACATTCAACCAAAATCATTTTAGAAATTGTAAGACCTCAATTTGTTTTTTAAAAACCATACCAAAGCAAGTATTTTACCGCAACTTAGGAAATGAAGAATCTCCTTTTGTATGCATGAGATGCTTACAAATGCTAATGCATAACACACACATAATTAAGTTCATTTTCATAAATTTATTGTATTTCATATAAGCAAATGCTCGCAATCAGTGACGGAGCTAGTATTTCTGTTGGAGAAGGGCAGAGTGATTAGTCATAGTTAATTAATGATAATATAATAATTAATTAGTTTAACAAAATAAAATATTCGAACAATACATAAATAAATATATAAAACACAAATTACTAAACAAAATTCAATCTAATCTATGGTGAAGAAAATGAAACCAACAAGCTACTTTGTAGAAGCACAAAAGATAAATATACGAATGACAAATCAAATCGACATATAAAGTTAAGGTGCAAAAGTTAATTTCAAAATGAAAATTAGATGTCAACAAAAAAATTGGGTTATTTGCGGTTTGCCACCTATTATAAATAGCTAATTATATGTTATCCTATCATTAATCACTATTGCAGTCCATTCCCAAGACTAGCAGTCAACATTCATTGACTGTCAAAAGACTTACATTGATTATCAAAATGTTCTTCAAATAACAACCCACAAAATGATGGATCAAAATGTTAATGTATCTCCAGAAAAATCATATGAATAAAATACAAAACTGGACCTCGAGATACAAATTCATTTTGAGAAAATATTTTTTTTAAATCTTATTCTTCCTCAAAGCGGGCAAAAGAGATTGAAGTTGCTGGTGACTGACGGTAATGGTGATGGTGAGAAATAACTAAATCAAGCAGAAAGGAGGTAAAAGAAGAGAGTATGAGACGTGACGATTGTCGATAGTAAACAAAAAAAGGTCTGATGGAACAGAAGAGAGGAAATGGGCGGAGCGAGATCATCGGCGATGCAGATAACAGAGAGAGAAAGTAAGGAATTGCTGGAACAAGACAGAGTCGTTGACATCGCTATGGTGGGCATATTAGAAATAATAAAAAAATGGGTTTACGATGGTCATTCAACAGTAAATGCATGGATCGTTGAGCAACTCAAAAGTAGACCAAATAAATGCCTATTGAATGACTTTTAAGTCTATTTTTGTTACATGCTCAAGGAACAACCCAAAATAAATACTTATTGGAGATGTTATAAGTACAAACAATGTGGAAATTGTCATATGATTCAAAGTCTTTCTCTATTTATTTTTGTCTTTAATTATTATGATGTTTATGTAAATCAAGGCACATTTTAAAGAAATTGGGAAATGATAGCGCAACTAAAATGTCTACCACGCCAATGTTGCAAAATGGGTAAGATCATAGGATAGTAATATGTAACTCCTTCATTTGTGCCAGATGTTTTTGTTTCTTTACCCCACCCACCCCAATGTCGTCAGTAGGATTTGAATATTGAATTTGTAATATCATCTGCTACAAGTCTAACAACTAAGTTAGTACTCAATTAAACGTTTAATCCCCTTACTTTCCTTGTTTCCTACTTCTAGCAATCAGTCATCCATCCAAAACTAACTCACCCTCTTGAGGGCAAGTAAGTTCAATATGATACAAAATATGTAAAATCACAGGTAATATAACTCCTCCATTTTTGCCTCATGACTCCGTAATTTTAAAGAAAAACACATATATCATTGTTTTCAAAAGAAATGCAACCATGTATCAAAGTTGATATACGCAAATGTCAAAAGAAAGGAGCAAATTTAGGCATAAAATGGTCCGATTATGGTTTATAATTTTGTATTTAATTCAATAAAATTATGATATGATTATAACCTAGCAAAAAACCGAGAAACGACCGATTTCATGCCCCCGAGGCAAATTAGCAATTGACATGGCCTCAACTTATTTCGGAACCGAAAAAAATGTCAATTTGCCAGGGTCCAGAAGGAGAGACCCGTAGACCGTAGTGGCTCTCCACAAACTTTTCATGGAACACAATTTGTGGCACTCACCTTTGTGCCTCCACAAATCACCATTTGGAGTCCTTTTTAGATTAGAGTCAAACAGTCAAATGCTTTATTTTCCAAATAAGACCACGTACATCCAGAAGTAGTTTACATCTTTAGACTTTTTTTTTTCCGGAAGGATACATCTTTAGACTTAATCCCATCTTCTACCATACCCTAGCTGATATTTCCCTACAACTGGTGTCAGTGGATTTAAAACCTCCAAATTGATAAAAATAGGTTTCGAGATAAGACTTTCAGATCCCGGTCGAAATCCGAATAGCTAAGCGTATGGTTGGTTAGTCATTTTTTTTTAAATAAATAAAATTTATTTTTTCTTGTTATGTAGATTTTCACTATTTGATTGTCTATTTACTAACAGTCTGTTTGGTTGTACGGAAAATGAACATGAAAATTGAAATCAATTCTAAGTCCTCCCTTTCCGATTTGGATTCTCATGAGCAGTGAAAAAACAGTCTTATGAAGAATTAATTTTTCTGTCAGTAAATAAACAATCAAAGTTCAAACAGCGAAAATCTGCATAACAAGAAAATTAAATTTCATTTTCGAAGAAAAATGGTAACCAAACAAACCTTAACAGAAAATCAATTCTTCATAAAGCCTAAGATTTGTTGACCCAAAAATTATCAAGTAACTAATTGTCACTGGAATCTGATCCCATCCTTATTTATATATATATATATATATATATATCCATTACTTGTAAAAATCCTTGATTTACAATCATAGAAAAATAATCTTAATTTCTATTTTATCTTTTTGAAAATTTAAATCACAATCTTAGCAAGATTTTTACATTATAATTTAAAACTTTTTGAGATTTTAACGATTTCAATTCGCAAAATTTTACAAACTGATTTAGTTTCATAAGAGTTTTAAAGATGCTAATGGTAACCCTATTAAATGGTTAAAACTGTGGTGATTTAACTCTCATGTCTTGAGTTCTATAGCCACATTGATGAGAACCTGTGTGATGAAGATGGCATGTGGGAAGCACCAGATCTTTAGCTAACTTAACTGGCAAACTATAATCTCGTTCGAGTCCCGAGAAATGATTCTATTTGGATTACGTGTAAAATAACCAAGAGGCGTACGTGGCAAGAAACTTCTATCTTCCTCCCAGATGTTGTTCCTTCTCCCCAATCATTCTCTATATAAATCCTTTCTCTCTAATTTCACCCTTCGTCGGTCTCACGTTCCTGCAAATTCTACCTCTCTCGTTTTCTTTGCAGAAACAGAAAGACCAGAAACCTAAATTTACCAACAAAAAGTTTCAATTCATATATTTTAACTCTCTTTTTTCAAATTTTCCGGGTTGATTTTGTGAAGTAGATCAAATAGTTGATTCAGATCCTGTTCGTGTTCAAAGCTCATTAACATTGATTCGATCGATCATCAAGAACTGGGGTATAAGACATCATCAGTTCTTGATAGTTTCAATAAAATTTGGATTCATTTGCATAGATTCTATCAGATTTTGGTAAATTTTGTAGAGATTATAATTATAGCATATATGCTCAGATTATGTTTGATTAAATGTTTTATGAGATCGTTTGTTTGGGCTTGTTTCAAAATGATGATTTGATTTTCTTGATTTTGGAGGATTTGGACGGGTAGAAGAAGATCAAGAAATGTTGGGCGATTTCTTCACCAGATGTTTAGTGTATGTGATTTATTTCTTACTAATTCTCCTTTCCTCGCGAAATGTAGGGTTTGTTTGATTTTCCTCAGCGAATTCGATTACGAGGGTTTCCCTAGGACTTGAATTTTCAAGAGTAGTGGAAAATCAGTCTAAAATGGCTAACCTTTTTATTTTGAGGAATGAATTGTTGAATGCAGAGTGGTGTTTGCGTATGCATATCCGGCTTTCGAGTGCTATAAAACGGTGGAGAAGAACAAAGTCGAGATCGAACAGCTTCGCCGTTGGTGTCAATACTGGTAATTATGTATCTTGATTATAGCTTCTCTTCTTATTATGGAGTTTGATAGTATAGCTTTCTTGTTAATATGCTTTGGACGGATTAATGATTCCTCACTAACCAATGTCATACATTTATAGCATGAAAATGTTAATATTTGGTATATTGGATTAATTAGATAAGCATTTTTTATTGATTAATAAAATACCACAAAAAATGATTTTAGAGTACATGGAATTGGATGGGCTAGACTCCCAACTCATAAAATTATTTTGGGAAAAATCTTGTTTCAACTTTTTTTTTTTTTTTCAACTTGATTTAAAACAAAGTATAAACGTAGAAACTTTTGTTTAAACAATTTTTTTAGATTTTACTTACATTGACTTTGACTTTATCTTGTAAATTTTGTTTTTGCCCTTATGATTAAATTGGGAAAGTTTTGACTCCGGCCACAGCGCCACCTTTGGCCAACTCCAGTCCTTACTCCCTTATGGAGTTGGGTCCGTGCCAGCGGGCCATCGCCACCTCCAAATAAGGTAATAGTAACCATTATTCTCACACCATTTTTTGTGAAGGCAACACACTGTTTAGCATCAAGTAATTTTCAGAAATTCTAAATGGCGAGGAAAACAGCAAAAATTCACAATGATTACTCCCCGAGCCATTTAGGAAAACGAGAAATATAAGGTTGGGTTTAGCCTAATCCAAATTTCTTACTGAACAGTGACTTTGCACCCTATTAATATACTCCCGGTGTTGGCAAACTCAATTCTATCATAAAGATAATTTTCTAACTGTTTAGCTGAATTCAACTAAACCAAACCAACCTTTTGTGATTGCTTCTTAATAGCCATAGTATAAGATGCTTAACAAACTTGCAGGAAAAGAAATGAAAATGAAATAACACACTATTTCACCATGTAATGCCTTTTGTGAATCGACTGAATCAAGTAAGTAACAGTGAGAGGTGAACTGAGAGAATGAAAATTAAACGAAATCAATCTAAATGGTCTCCATTAAGTAATGCAAATACCTGCTGGATGCAGGAAACCTAGATACAAAACATACTAGAGTATAGATAAAGGCAAAGCAGAGAGAATATTTAAATCTGAGAAAAAATATATACAAATGCAAATTTTAACCTCAAATAATCACATTCAGGTTCATTGGATTATAGAATATTTAAAGCCTATGTGTAAAAAGGGTTGCACTTCAACACAAGACTTTGACGTTGCGAGTGGACTTGAGACTTGTATGTTCCATGTGAAAAATGAATAAATCTTCTACTACAACATTTTTATTCATAATTAGTTTAGTTGCTTGTATGTACAGGTGGATTAGATTGCCAACAATGTCTCGATGCTTATCTTAATCAAGTTAATAATTAGGTTAGACTCTTTGGTGATGGTCAATCACTTGAAAAAATACTGATGACTTAACTGAGGCCATGGCTTTGCCATCATTGTAGTGCTTTGTGGATTGGCATAAGCCATAAATTCTTGATAGATAAACGAAAATTGTCTTCTTGGAGGTGGATAGCATTGCGAATAACTTGTTTATTGAAGCAAACTGGAAAAAGTCACTGATTTATCGTTTAAGTTATGCCACTAAGCTTTGTTCTAATCATATTTTTGTAACACTTCATCAACAAACAATCTTGCAGGATAATCATCGCATTACTGACTGTTTTTGAGAGGTTCGCAGAAATATTCATTTCCTGGTAAACAGTTCTGATCAGACTGCTAGTTATTCAAACATCTAATAAATTCTGAAATTTGAGCCCTGTGAGCAGAGGAGGGGTATTGGTTTGATTAAGTTGCTAATTCAACTCTAATTAACAGACTTATGTTTACATTAAGGTTGCCAATGTATGGGGAGATTAAGCTGGGTTTCATCATCTACTTGTGGTACCCTAACATGAAGGTAATAATTTTCACTTGTAACTGATCCACAGAACAAAAGAACACATTTCGCAGAGAAAACTGTCTTATGTGGATTCATGAAGTAGAATGCAAGTTAGTTTCCTGTAAAGTGTTTATCTTGAATCAAAGTGTTTTCAAATGCAGGGGACTGCTTATGTGTATCAAACCTTCGTGCAACCATACATTGGAAAGTACCAGAAAGACATCGATAGTAGCATACTTGAGTTAAGGACAAGAGCTAGAGATTTAGCCACCTTGCATTTACAGAACTGCGTCCACTATGGACAAACTGCATTCTTCCAAATTCTCCAGTATTTGGCAGCTCAATCAGCAAACGTTCGAAATATGAAATCACAGGTATCAATTCAATTCCTATCAGAGGTATTTCAAACTTATTCCATGTACTGCTTCCAGAAATCTTACAGTTGTTTAGTAAACTCACTCCGCAGAACAACTCCAATGGGCCTACAAGTCAACAACAACAACCAGATAAAACGCAGACTTCATCAGTTAACCAGATCGTCTCACCCCCACCCAAAACTGAATTAGTACAAGAACGTCTGCCTAGTGAAAAACTAGAGCAAAGAGTTGAATGCACTACTACTACTACTAACACAACCAATGACACCAACAAAAAGGAAGATTCAACAAATGCTAAAGCATCCGATGCTGCTGAAACACCACAATCTGCTCGAGCCGCAAGCAACAAGGAAGAATCAGCATCCGATGTAGCTGAAGCCCTACGAGTTGCTCGAGGCAAGCTGAGGCAATCGCCAAGTAACATCCCCAACAATGAAACCAAAAAAGAAATTTGAAATTGAAACATTAACACCAAAAAAAGTCATTTTTTTTTATTGTTTCCATTTGTGAAAAGTATCCATTTCATTCAACCCAAAGGGTTAGTACTCAAATATTTTTTCTGACTCTTGGTTAGCAAACTCTCTCTATCTATAACTCAGTCTCACCCTCTACAAATAAACAATCACACAAGCAATCAAACAGTACAGAATGCATTAAATACAAATCATTGCAAATATCATTCTGTATCAAATACTGCAAATTATGTAACGTTCATCTGTTCCTTTACCGTCTGTTGCTGTTGATCCGAACCCGAATTGCTCCAAGAAGTCGATCAAACAAGCGAGTAATCGTGGGTATAACGCGGTGATTGATGAATGAGATGCACGAATTCACCGGGTTCCTGACATAATCCCTGGAGAATTTGATCCACAGGCGCTGGAAAGATTGATGATTCGACGAACATGGGGACGTCGACATAGGCTGCAAGTAAGCCCAAGCAGCCTGTTTCACAAGACGATTCTTGATGGGTATTTCGTAGCTGAAAGGGTTGCAGTAACCAGTAGGGGATTGGACTGAGGAAGGTGAGATGGCCATCAAGTCTTTAAGAGAAGTGTAGGCCATTGATGGTGATTTCAATGAAATAAGCTCAAAATCAACTGTGGGGAATGATGGTTTATTATCGTTGTGATGAACAAAACCATCACCTGGGAAGCTTGAGCTTTGTTTCTGGTTCATGGGGATGTAGAGGTCTGAAGGAACCACAGCTGAAGCCATGGAGTTTCTTCTTCTGATGGTTGAAGAAGAATTCATTGTTGGATACAAGAGAAGAAGAAGAAACAAAATGGTAGATTAGTAGAGAAGGATTTGGTCTGTGATCAGTCTCTCCATTTATGGCTTCTCTCCTAGTTTTAGTTGTGTTGCAGTGATGCTTCTGCTGTAGTGAGTCTCTCACTTTCAGGGTTTTGATTTCGTACAAAGACTCTCAATTCAATTATTGAAGCAGGAGAGAGTGTCAAGAGAGATTATTAAAATGATGTGACATAAGGTACGACTTGACTTGATATATGGTAACATATAATATAGGGCAATTCTAATTGGCGAGGAAACGGGCGACCCTCCATCCCAACTCAGACTTGATATATGGTAACGGGTTATTCTACGTGGCGAGGAAATGAGTGAGGGGAGGGAGGTGGTGAGATGGGATCGTTCACCTTTTTCGAGATGAGTGTGCTAAAAAGACGACATACATTTCAAAGAAGGTGAACGGCTCTCACCTCACCACCTCACTCATTTCCTCGCCCACTTTCTCGACATTTAGAATTTCTGATATGATAACATATAATATAACATCACCAAGCATTGCCTGTTCATATTTCTTGGCCACATAGAGAACTTGGTTTGGGCCTAATTAAATATCTGGTCACATGAGATAGCCTATCAGCCATAGCCCGCCTAGATGTAAGAAAGAAAGTGGGCATTAAAAAAAAAATGGATAGATTAAAAATGAATGTATAGGTGACATCGTGCACTACCAAGAATAGATGGATGTGGATGTAACCTATTAATAGAGGACTCGTTTCAGAAACCGTAGCTAAATTTGGATATCTATATATATTGGTTTTGGAGATAGAGATGATGAAATAAAATAATGTTAAAAGGACCCCACTCACGTGCAGCAGCACCAACAGAATATTGTCCACGAATGAATAATAGGTCGTCGATGGCCACTTGTTTTGTTCTCTTAACTAAAACTAGAGGCGTTTTGTCATTTTGAGGGGCTCAAAGTCTCGAATGTTCCTTGTGGCCATTGGAGATCATTGGATCAGCTTTAGATTTGTACGTGCCACGTGATTAGACACAACTTTCAGGTCCATGAATCTCAAACAGGAATTATATAAGGGACCATTTCCTCGAGATGCGTGCCAACTCACACCTTGTGGGGAATAGAGGGTTGCATCCCTTCCCTCGCCAGTTTCCTCGCCGATAAGAAGGGCTCAAAATTACGTGGTTAGACACACCGTAAGAGTGCAATTAAGGCAACAAGGATACCATCAAAAGCGCTTTCTCATTTTATCATTGAGGTTTTTGTTTTTTATTTTTTTTGTGTTTTTTTTTTTTAACTTATTGGCGTCACCCAAAAATTAGTTTTTGAAAAAAATAGTAACAACTTTTAATTAATTTAAACTTTCAATTGAGATCGATTCTCAGGTTCATCAAAACAAAAAAATTATAGTACTCCGAGTTATCAAATAAACACAACTTTAATTACTTAATATGTTTTGAAAAGAGCAAGTTATGATCACTTTACTAAAGTCGCTTAAATCTATTCCAATGAAAACAGAATAGTGTTCTTGACTTTTCAGTCAACTTATGTACTCGATCGAGACCGATTCTCAAGTCGATCAAAACACAAAAATTGAAGTACTCTGAATTATCTAATAAACACAGCTTGAATCACTTGAAATGTTTTCAAATGAGCAAGTTATGGTTATTTTATTAAAGTCGTGCAAATCTGTCTCGCAATGAAAACAGGATAGAGTCCCCTGACTTTCGTCCAATTTATGTACTCGATCGAGACTGATTCTCAAGTTGATCAAACACAAAAATTGTAGTAATCTCAGTTATATAATAAACACAATTTGAATCGCTTAAAAATGTTTTGAAATGAAAAAGTTATGGTCATTTTACTAAAGTTATGCAAATCTGTTCGAAAAAATTTGTTGAAATTTTTTTGTTCGCCTAGAACAATGCGATCCCAGGCGAACAATAGTTTTTTTTTGTGATTTCTAAATTTTTTTTATGAAATTTACTTTGTTTTTGTGATTGAAAATATTTTTGAAATTTTTTCTGAAGTTTCCATGAAATTACTTTGTTTTTCTGAAAGTTTTTGGGGAGGTTGCGATTTGGGGTTCGATTTTTAAGGGTTTTGATTTTGAGAGAAATGGAAGAGATTTTTTAGGGAGAGGAAAGATATTGGTTTCGATTTTGCAAGAGATTCGAGAGAAAGGGAAGATTTGAATGGGAGATGGGAGTGGAGACTTGAGTTTCGATTTGAATGGGAATGAGAAAAATGTTGATTTTTTGTTTATATAGGTGGTGTGAGAAATAAAGTAGATGGTGTGAAAAATAAAGTAGGTGGTGTCAAAAAACACTTTTGGTGGTGTGGACCCTCCTGGACACATGCCTTAGAGGGTGGCTGGCACGTGAACCCAAATCCCCTTGTTCAACTCTCAAACACTCTCTGATCTATTCTTTCAAGTCTTTTTCAACAACTCTCTGATCTACTCTCTCTCAACTCTGTTTCAACAACTCCCTCTCTCTCTAATCTACTCTCGTTCAACTCTCTCTCAACAACTTTCCTACCACTCTTTTAATGAATAAGATCTTTCTTGTTCAACTCTTTCAATAAAGAAGATCTACTCTTTCAGCTATTTCTCTCTGATCTTCATCACTTAGGCTCCCTGATCTTCAAACACTAAACAACAATGGTGTCTCCATCACTTGGGCGTTTTCCTTCTCCTTGATCTTCTTCCGCCTCTTTGCATTTGGGCTTATCTTTGACTGGATCGAGCAGATGAGGCGATTTGGGGGAAGAAATGATAAGCTCTGAACGGATCTTCTCTTGTTCAATTTGGTTGGGGGTTTTGTTATTGTGAGAAGAGATGAAGATAGAGAAAGTGATGGGGTTTTGGGAAGAATGGGAGTGATAGGAGATCAAGTGTTGTGTCTATGTTCAATTGGATGTGAAACCAATTGCAAATACATATGAAGGAGATCTTATAACAATGTTCAACTGGATGGCCAAAGGTTTCATGGAATACATGTAAGAGCTCGATCGATATATGGCTTAAGCCATACATGAAGGAGAAATTATTAACATTTTTTGGTAGATAAAAAATGATCTGATTCTTCAACAAGAATAGCTGAATATCATTCAATGTATTAACTATATGGGCGGCTTTGTCCATCACTGTAAAAAATTTTATGAGACATAGTTTTTTATTTCTCAAGTTCCATAAGTTAGAAACTTGGCATACCCATTGATACAGTCTTCAATGGCTCAAATTTGATTCAAAGAACATCATCAGGGAGGGTGTTTGTTGCCAAAGGAGGCACAGGAGAGGAGGAGGCGCATGAGAGGAGGAAGCGCTTAAGCAGTTGAGGGAGGAGGCGCAGGCGGGCTACATGAGCGGTGTGTTTGTGTAATCGCTTGAGGGAGGGAGCTTTTGAGGGTGTTCACGTGGCATACACCCTCCTTCTGACACGTGCCTGGGAGGGTCCGGACAGCAGGCGGGCTACATGAGCGGGCTCCCTAGAATTATTCTACAACATGATTCAAAATAACTTTATCTAAAGGTATGTATGATTGCACGGAAAATAGACATGAAAATTGAAATTGTTTCCGTGAATCCGTATCTAAGACCTCCACCTCCTCCTCGAACTTGGATTTTCATGTGTAGTGGAAAAATAATCTAACGAATAATCGATTTCCTGTCAGAAAATAGGCAATCAAATTGTGAAAATTCGCATATAGAAAAAATGACTAACCAAACAGACCCTAAAAGGTGTTTAGCCCCTGAAAAAAAAAGTTATATATCGAAGAAAATAGATATGAGATGTATCAGATATTAAGGCTTTATTAGCTATTTGTCGGTGACAATAACTTATCAAAAGATAAATACATTATATCATATTTATCGGATAAATCATTAATATCTTTAAGAAAAAGGCTTTTGGAAAGGGAGTTTTTGCTTAAATTCCAACAAATTTCATCACTTACTACATGAGCTTTACTTACATTATTAGCTAATCTCTTGTTTATCTTAAAATCATTTTTTTTAAATCAAGTATTTTTACTTTTAATTATCTAATGCATTCATATCTACAACAGATGTTAGATTCATAAAAATATTGTTCAAGCGCATACATTCAACAATGTTCAGTAGATAATAAGTATGAAATACGAAAGCCCTAGGCAATTTAGAAGAATAATCACGATCAAATATTACATGTTATTATAATATTAAATTTCATAAAATATAAGACATTACAACTATAAAAATTAAATATAGTACCACAATATCACAGCCTTTAGTATTGAAACAGCCACAGTCACAGCCTTTAGTATTGAAACAACTGTGACCGCTACCATGCGGTAACTCATTTTCAAATTTCAACCTATTCACAATATTTTTTTTTTTTTTTGTTTAAACACGAAAATGTTTATTAAATAAATAAAGGGAAATAAAATACAAAGGAAATCATCCCTATATCAATAAATGCCAAGACATTATGAAGGTGTCAAAAACCAAATCTTTAAACAAATTATAAGTCAAACCCATCCTCTACAACAATTTCCTAATCTCGATAACGATAGAGTGTTTTGATCTGTTGAGCCCTTCAAATACCATCTTATTTCTCTCATTCCACACACACCACATGAGTACGTGAGAAACCCTATGCCATAACCACTCCGCCCGTCGGGAAGGATTAGCTTGGGACTACCAACTTAGCAAATCTAAAATGGAGCCTTGAAACATCAAACTCAAACCAAATTCTGACAAGAAACTGCTCCAAATTTATTTGGAGAATCTGCAGTGAAGCATCAAATGATTCAGCGTCTCGTCAATTTCATCACAAAGCACACAAAGACTCTCTGTGTGGATTCTTTTTTTCCTTAACCTATCTTTAATCAAGATTATCTCATGCAACACTGACCAACTAAAGAAATTTATTCGAGGAAAAAGATTTTTCACCTATACCAGATTCTTGTGAGAGGAAATTAAGGGGTTGGAGTGAGTCTCATAATGAGAGACAGCCAACATATCAGACAATTCTTTCACCGAGAAGCCCACACCTTTACCCTTCTACACCAAACTATCAGATCCCTCTGAGAACATCTGTCTATCCATCAAATGCATTAAATTGACGACATCCTCTAGTTCCCCAGTATTAAGGGTTATTCGAAAAGAAACATCCCAAGGATTTCTACTAAACCAAAAATTGCTCACACTCTCCTATTGTTTGTTGTTAATAATAAACAACATTGGAAACAGATCCTTCAGAGATTTGTTACTACACCAGAAATCATGCCAAAAAGAGATGAAATCGTCATTCCCACATCAAAGAGAGGTGTGAGGGTAAAAACCACTTGCGCACCGGAAGATGAACTTCCACAAAGAGCATCCATAGGGAGTGTATTTATTTCTCTTTTCCCAAACTCATTTATTGCACCCATATTTATCAATAATGAGATATCTCCATAAATTGTCATTTTCTTCTGCAAATCACCAAAACCACTTGAAAAGTAATGCAAAATTGAATGTGAGCACCTGGCAATTGCCTAAACTGCTTCGAGATTTGGGGCAACAATTTTTTTCCCAGCTCACTAAATGCATATTTCTAGAGATTTTAGTGGAATCCCAAAGAAAATCACGCATGATTTGTTCTATCTTGGCCGCTATTGACGAAAGAACCTTGATAAGAGACAGAATGAACACAGGGATAGAAGCTAATGTGGAATGGACAAGAGCTAATCTGCCTATTTTAGAGAGAAATTTGTATTTCCACGATGCTAGTTTCGATTCCATCCTTTCGATCGTCTCATCCCACACAGCTTTACTTTTAAAACTAGTACCCAAAGGCATGCCCAAGTACTTAAATGGAAGCTGACCCGCTGAACAACCAAATAAACCCATCAACCGATGCAGATGAGGGCCTTCTCCAATAGGCAACACCACTGATTTGTAAAAGTTTATTTTCAGACTATAAATAACTTCGAACCAAAACATAATTCTTTTAAGAGCAAGAACCTGAGTAGCGGAGACATCACAAAATAGGATAATATCATCCGCATACTGAAGAATAGATACAGAAGGACTACCCTCTGCGATAGAAAATCTTCTCACTAGGCCATCATCAACCGCTTTAAGAATCGTTTGGGTTAGACTTTCTGCTGCTATAGTAAAGAGAAGAGGAGACAGAGGATCGCCTTGACGTAAGTCTTTTGAGCCATTGAAAAACCCGTGTAGTTGACCATTAATCTTCAGAGAGAAATTAGTTGTAAATCTGTAAGTGTGAAGCCAATAAATCTATTTAGGATAAAACCCCATACGAACCATTACCAAATCCATTTGAGATCAAACCCCGTTAAAGCATTCACAATATTGTTGTGAAGCCATATTTTGAACACACCCACCCAGTACATAACCTTGAAATAGGGATAATTATGATAGTTGATTTGTTGAGCATAAAACACATACAATTTGTTTTTCTACCCACTTCATTGCAATCCAAAATCATCTCTAAAAGCCTTTGACAAGTTGTAGAAATCAATAATAATAATAGTAGTAATGATACTAATGATATTTTTCTAAAGTGTGTAAAAATATAAAATGATTTTTTTTGGCTATACTCATAATGTGGGGGCACAAATCAATGAAAGTGGCAAAAATATTTGAATAAAATTAACGATAAGTTTGGATATAACGATTATATCTAATATTAATGAATTGAGTTGTTGCCATGTGTTAGTCAAATCTTTCGATAAATTGAGTGTTATCCCCTAGTATCGAGTTATATCTTATCTTGATAAATCTAAAAAATCCATCAATCTTTTACTTTTTATTGGATTCTCTTTTCAAAATGATATATTCCACAATATATCTTATCGAGGCAAAAAAAAAAAAAAAAATTTCGATATATCTAGATGTTTTAAACCATGCACTAAAAAAGCTTCAAATGTTTAATAATGTTATCAAATACAAACCATTTTAGAGCATCTATAATGCTATAATTTTTAAAGCTCGGTGGTCTGAGGGAGGAATCAGTCTAATTTGTGGTCAGAGAGCTTTACTATTTTCCACGATGCGAATTTGTGTTTCCATATTTTCATTTTGACAGGTCATGCATTAGAAACTCTTCGTCGCGCCCATCCAAAACACCTAACCCTAATGGTTTAAAATTCATGGGATGAAATGTGGCTTACCTTTGTGCCATTTTGTCTAAGGGAATTATAACTAGTGTTTGAAAAAGATGTGATTTGGTGACATAATTATGTCACTTTTGTTTTTTTTAATGAAAATGTCGACACATTATGATAACCATTGCAATTAATCTTGATAATGTTTACTTACTTCCAATCAACCATAAGTCACTTTAATCAAACAAACACTAAACCCAAAAGATTAATCCCATTACATGATTGAGGCGCTAAGTGGGCATAAAAGCGCCTTAATCATATGATATACTTTTGATTATTGTCTTAAAAATATACCATTATTCACCAGCACAGACCACCTAATTTGACTTGCAGCTAGAAAAGAGGGGTCCTAATCTTAATTTCCTTTCTTTTAACTAATTTTATTAATGATTTTGGTCATTTTGATTGGATTAATGATTGATCATTTGGTCGATGAGCACATAAAAACAAAAAAAAACACATAATATGAACCAAAATGCTAGTCCTTATCATAGGGAGTAAATTTTGGATGTGAAATGCTGGTTTATTTCATATTCCTTGTTGTTTAAGTCAAAGATCCTCATTTGTTAGCTCTGGGCTTCTAATCACTTTGAGACAACATCAACAACACTACATATTGTCAAATTTACTATTTTGACAATAACAGGTATTAATTCATGTATGTTGGGCAAGAAATTGATTGAATCACTAGGGTGTATCATTGTAATTCATGCACAATAGTGTTGGGTTAACATTTAAAAAAGTGTAATTCTAGATAGCCAGACCCACAGCGTCAGGCCGATTCATCATCATCTATTATTCTAGAGATGGAGTCATTTTTAGCATCTCTAAGATGATAGATGGTGATAGGCCGGCCTGGCTCTCTAGCAAAGCTCAAAAAGTGTAATTTTAAAGAGTCAGACCGGTCAGAGATGACTCTTTTGTTTCTAATCAAAAGCAAAATTTTGGCCGGCTTTTTATGCAATGAATACTAAAAAGAACATGTTTACTAAAAAAAAATTTACCATTGTTCTACAAATCGCTAAACCGTAAGTGAGAGACGAGCAAGAGACTTAGCGCCCAGAGGCTAGGTAAGAGACTATGCATTTGTTTTTAAAATTTTATAATTATAAATTGTAATTTATAAAAATTAAGCATAATTGCATATAAATTATTTCTAATTCAATGTCAATACATATACAAAATATATTGAAAAATAGAATCTTAATTTTTAAGTGAAAATAAAATATTCAAAAACCCGCCCAACCGAGTGGCCACCTAGTTCGCCCAACTTGCCTGGGCAATTCCCAACCGCCTAGGAGGATTTTTAGAACACTGCTTTTTACTTCAATATTTTAGCAACTTTTGTGTTGAGTAGAATCTTCGTCGAGCTTAGAAATGTATTTTTTTATTTTTGTAAGGTTTAAAAATTACTTGAACCCGATATTTTAACATTGACATGTCCACAAAGTGTGGATGAACAAGCAACATTAGGTTTTCAGAATAATCAAATTATCCATGACCACATAAACACTGATGAAAGCAACAGAGAGTGACAAGTAGGACCTACCTTTACAAGGATCTGACGTGGATTATATTGGACTACTTGTCATCGCTGAGCTGGATCTCTCATTTTGCTTGGGTGGACCATTTGCACATATCTACAAATTCAAAACAATATTATCATCTTCCACAGTCCCACATTTTATACACTAAAGTCTTAATCTCACTGATCACAAGTTCGTCAAAACAATTAGTATCGTATTAGTACTTGTAATGCATTTCGATAGGACCTTTATATTTTTATTCATTAGTTGTTAGTGCTGCTACTTGTCTCCACTCCTCACCTTGAATTCGAAACCTCGTAGACAGTGATGATTACCAAAATGACCTCACCAACATCCCACTCGCAAATGGGCTTCGTTGTAAGGGCTGGGCTATGATTTTCCATGGCCATCCCAGGGACTTCATCAAATCCAACCAAAATTTTGGTAACACTTATTTTCCATAGAATCAAAGCATTAATTAAACAACACCCAAATGGCCTTCAAGCCTATCGAACAAGAACATGTTGAACGGAACCTCATATGTACCTTAGCTTAAGCAGCCCATCAATAGCTACTAATCTTGCCCAGAAACGGACCATGACAGAGATCTGGAAGATTCGAACCAAGTAACCAACTGTGAAAATGAGCTCTGCTGATTACAGATTTGCAATTTTGTTAATCCACCTATCTAACAGTGGTCTTGATAGACCTAGAATTGTAACAATCTTTTATGGCTTATAGAAAAAGCCCATTCCTGGAATGGGTAAAAATATCCTTCAATTTCAAGAAAAATCGTGAGGGGTAAACATGACACTTCAGTAGCTCTCTCTCTCTCTCTCTCTCTAACCTCACATCTCTTGTCCGTTGGGATAGAAAACCTTTCTTAAACTGAAAAAAAATGGCTGCATCTCTACTTCTCCCCTGTGTCTCTTCACTGAAGAGTGAAAATCCCATTTTCTGTAATCGTTTTTCACCTTCTAACCATAAATCCACAAGACCCAATTTGAGGCAGTTCAAAATCAGAGCTCTCAAAGAGGAAATAAAGGACACCCAAACCAATTCCAACTCTACTGAAGAAGTCACAGAGAAGTTTGGCCTTGAAGCTGGCCTCTGGAAGGTATAGTAAAGCTACCTACTCTTTCCCATTTATGTTATTTATTTGCCCAATGGAAAATAATTTATTCGCAAACTCACAAACTTATACGAGTAAAATGAATTGTTAGGTCTTGCTCTTACCTGCAATTCCAATTCTTTCAATTCAGTGGGTCTTTGGGTTCTCTGTTCACCTGTTTTGAGTTTTCTGACAATTGAGTTCCTGCAGATATTCACCTCAAAAGAGGAAGGGAAGGAAGAGAATGGACAGAAATCAAAAGGTGATCAAGCTAAGCAACTGTTGGCAAAATATGGAGGAGCATACCTGGCAACCTCCATTACTCTCTCCTTGATTTCCTTTTCGCTATGTTATGTACTAATCAGCGCAGGCGTCGACGTACAAGCATTGCTTCAGAAGGTAAGAATAAATGCTACTACTTGAATGTCAATGAATGCCTCATGTTCCCTTCTAATGGTTTCAACAATTTCTGTTTCCAGGTCGGGATTTCTCCAAGTGAAACAGGAGAGAAGGTGGGGACTTTTGCTCTGGCATATGCTGCACACAAGGCTGCATCTCCAATCAGGTTTCCTCCAACAGTAGCTCTCACTCCAATTGTTGCTGGATGGATTGGAAAGATCAAACAAAAAGACGAGTGATATGTATGGGGTACACCCCCAAATGATTCATACTTCATTTGTATACTTGTAACTTCATAGATGCAAATTACATTCCACCAGTTCTTGGTGTTTTCTGCACTTGTTCTGAAAAGGAAAATCACAGTAGTAGAAATATGCAAAGAACTGCAAAAGCCAAGCACATTTAGTCATCATAGCATCGTTAATGGTCCCATATAGCACCATAAAAACACCGTTATCCAACCCATTTCCGTCTAATTGCATAACACCAATCAAGCATCAGATTCCGCAGAATGACTGAGTTCTGAATAAATGAAACTGAAGCTTATGAGTAATAACAAGTGGAACAACACAGTATACCTATATAAATCATTAGACATGTAAAATGATTCTTCATTCCTTCTCACTGAGCATGCAGTATGTATATAAAGTGAGACAATTAAGATCTATAATCACTGAGACAATTAAGATCTATATAAAGTGAGACAAATTCGCATTGCTTGGAAAACCAAAATTCATGTAGCCGACTCCAAAAATCTCGGGAATGGGCTTTGATGATGATGATGATGATGAATCACTGACTTAAATGCCACTACAATTCTTAATTCATTTCTGACTAATCAACTTGTTACTGGTCCCGGCTAACGCTAAATTGAAGTCGTAACTTGAAAGCGGTACAACATACCATAATATACAGGGTGGATTTGGAACAACAAATATTTCCATTTATTCCATTCCTGAACCACAGGATCAAAATACATTTTCACCTGTACACAGTGAAGCAGCTACCTTCTCCTAGCTTCCTCCAGTAAACTTCTATTGGAAATGTATAGTTGGTCCCACAGGATCAAAATCCAAGGGTTTGCTCATTGACACATCCGGAGGCAGAACATGTAGGTACTCATCAGTGTAGATCTAAGTTTCACCATATTCGTGCACCTGTGGTTAGGGTTTAGTATTGGATGGCACTTCGATAATGCCAGATGGCGGAGTTTGTGGCCGTGGTGTGCTGACATCAGTTATCACAAACTCATCTGCATTAAGTGCACCCACATCTCCCCATTGGCATTCAGCAATAGCTACAACCAGAATCAGGGAATTCAAAACTCAACACTGAAAAAAGTATGTAAAACGTCAATCAAGAGGGCAGTAAAAAGTATTTCTCGAGAAAAGGATACGGTCTGTCTTCCACATATCTGTTATGCTAACTCCAGCATCCGATAAAAGCCAGTAATCTGCATCGCTCTGCAAAAGAAACGAGAGATCCAGCAATATGCTAAATACGAAGAAAAAGATAACAGAAAGATTCCATTAGGACAAGAATCAATTGATCAAGAAAATTGATTCTCCAATATTTAAAAAAGACAACAAGAAATCAGGATTTCTTTAAAAAAAATGCTATTTTGAAATGATAGCAGGTATTCTTGGAAGTGCTTGATAAAACCAGTTCTAAACAAATATAAAAATAAGCATCTAATTGTGATTATAAACTTAAAAAAGAGGAGCCCTTCACTCGTGCTTCTTAGTTTCCTAGGCAGATTGGAAGTTTCCTCATACATCAGCTAAACTATCCATTAACTGTCACAAAGTGAATTAAGTCCACTTACATCAACATCAGAAGGGACAATCTTCATTATCCCTCCCACAAAATCTTGTGCAGTAAGATCTGAGCTCATCCTATTAGCATCTTGTTCTTGCTGTTCCAATTCTTTCTGTGTGCCTTCCTCTGGTAACATTGCTACTTCTGCGTGTTTGTCATTAGACCCTGAACTAGAGGCAACAGGAATGTTTGGGGGTGCCTCTACACCATTCATTTCCTCGAACTTCTCCTCGAATTGACTAAGAATGGGAAAAGAAACAAACATTCAGTGAATAAAGTGCCAGATACAGCAGAGCATCTAAGTCGGTACAGCATTGCCAGTAGGGTAGTGTAATGCTCATGGACTCATGGTATTATTTTAGTTCCACATCCAAAAATATAGGCCACAGCACACATGCATAAAAAGCAATGCATATAGCATACCTGACAAGGTAAACATCAATTGGACCCATTGTGCTTCTTAGGACAATCCTATACCTCCTCTGCGGATAATCAACAGCCTGAAAGACACAAGAATAAGCTTCTATTTAAGTAAAAATCTAATACCTGAACAAATATCCTTTGTTTTATTCTTTTCGACTAACCTCATCAGGATCTGGGACTTCAAGGGTGGTTCCATGTGGGGCTTTGATTGCTATAAGGGTTTCATTCTGCTCAGAACAATTCACAAGACTTTATGAGCACAGACTTGTAAGAGAGTTGGTTAACATGCTACATGCACACTATTGGGAACTTGGCGTTTTTGCTAGTTGAAAGTTCATGACAAACTATAGCAGGAAAATAAATAATTAAAAAAATAGAGAGAGAGAGAGACCAACCTGGAAACAAGGTAGGCTTTTGATGTCTTCTTCAGTCACAAAAAGCCACCTGAGAAAAAATGAACAGAAACATCCTGAAATGATTTAGTAAAATAACCAACTAGAGTTCAAGAATTAAATCTGTAACGATTAAAGGAAAGGATTTTTCTACTTTTGGTTGTCTTCGTCCTCACTAAGGTCTCTGAGTTTTTCTTGCATTTCTCTGCACAAACAGGAAGAATCAGCATAGGACTGATACAAAGGTAAAAAATAAGGACGAACTGCAACAAACTGCAAAACCTTATCTGGTCATCTAAACTTTGTTCCTCTAGGGAAAAATTTTCAACTTCATTCTGTAGAGAAGAAAAAAAAAAAAAAATCTCTTAGTGAAACCCATCCTCAGCAAAGGTATTTTAACTGTGAATAACTGTGAATAAAAATAATGCCAAAAATACATAGTTAGATTTCTTTATTCACAGTTAATATAACAATTAACACGATTCAGCAAAGGTTCTGAACGGTGTGGTATCCAGAAAGAAGGCTACTTCCAAACAACCAGAACAAGCATCAACGAAAAAACTGGTAAGTTAAAAAAGAACAGGACACGAGAGCCTTTGCATGTCAGAAACTACGATCTGTCTCTTATACCTGTAGCATAGTGAGGTCGTCTTCTTCCCCTGGCCTTGAGGCGTCAAGTCCCCTAATTAATAATCCAATAAATGTCATCTCATGTCAATCAGCACAAAAATATTCTAGAAACATCAGACAGTAGAAACGATGAAAGGTATCAAGATATAATAAAGAACTCTCAATATTACTTCCAACGAATTCGGTTTTTAAGCTTCTTTTCTATGAGTCCAATCCCTTCGAGAACATTTGTTATGTCATATATTCGCCTTTTTTGTACCTGTAACAAGAGAAAATTTTCAATGTTTTGCATCTAAAGATAAGAAAATGGTTATCACAGACCCTATAGTAAATACTTACCTCCAACGTGTCTGCAGCTCTATTTAGATCAAGAACACCATCTTCTGCTTGTTTGATCAAATTGATGAACTTTTTGGTCAAGAGACCTAGACAGTCAACAAATCTATTTAGTTGTCATCAATCACTCTGTAATTCCATAAACATGGTACAAAATGAGACAACCAAATAGCTCAACACTGTCCTAACTCTTATCAATAATAGCATCTCAGAGAAGACACTATTTCAATTTACCTAGAGAGCTGTCATAACGGCAAGTACCAGCCGGAGTGAAAGCAATGCCAGAAGGGGAGCCTGCATTGTACAGAAAGTGTCCTCTTATTAATGTTTCTTTTGTTTTGTTATTGATTAAAAAACAAAGTTCAGGATTATCTTGTATTAAGTACTTGAAAGGATAAATAAAAAATCGCCTCAGTTTCATGAAACAATGCTTACATTTTTTTTAAGGAAAAATTTTATTAACTCAACTAAAAGAAGAGTCCAATCAGGCCTTAGAATAATTAAGGCTCCAAAATCACCATATACCAATTAGCGAACAATGAAACAATGCTTACCTCAATTCCATAAAACTATATTTAATATGTATGATTGATACATAGGTCCCAAGTTACACACATCCGATGAAAACTCACCAGTATTCGATATGGGAGTCTGAGGTGCCGATCTATTGTACTTTGACACCTTTGACCTGCTGTATATCCTGCCCCCTTTTCCTGATACAGGAGTTCGCATAGGGCTGTTAACCACTTCTGTGTATGCTGGATTGACATTCCATCCACTAGATTCAGCTTCATAGTCTTCCTCAGGCTTCCGCTTCAACTGGTAAGAAACATCATTTTATTGAGCATGTCTAAATAAGTATTAAAAGAATTGGTCAAGAATGAAGGTTAGCAAGGCCAAAATAAGTATCAAAAGAGCTTGAATTGTGCAACCACGAGGAGAAAACTGATGGACCACTGATCACTGATTGTAGGTTCCATACAATCTTTAATCAGGGGCGAAGCCAAGATTGCTAACAAAGTGGGGCAAATTATTTTTGAAAAGACCAATTTACCCCTAACGTGGTTTTCCAAACCGAACGAATATTTTTTTTCTTTTTCAACTCCCAGCAAACCCATCCTCACCAACCCTCTCACTCTCTCCTCTTATCCTTCTCCTTCTCTTATATGTTCTCTCCCTCACAAACCCTCTCTCACTTTGTAATCTCTCATCTCACTCCCAATTCGCTCAACTTCGTAGCAGCTCACTATATCAAACCCTGAAACGCGAACATGTCGGTAGCAGAGATTTGTATAGAAATGGGGGACCTAAACTTTAAAAATAACCCATAATATAATTATACAAAAGAGGGCAACCTAAACTTTTAAAAGGAGAGCAATATAAAAAAAAAAATTTGAGTAATTTAGTGGAATTTTTCATAATGATAAGGTGAAAGTGTAACAAGGGCTGCCATGCAATTGAGCAGTATCTCCAAGATCAATAATTGTAGGTTCCATACAATCTTTAAATAATACAGTATCTCCAAGAAAATTTCTATGGAAGTGAAGGTAGCAAGGGCTGCCATGCAATTGAGCAGGATTGTTTAACAAACTGATGTTTAAGAATCTCAGCTTTCCCACTAGCATGTTAAATCACCAAATTCTTGAATATTTATTAGCCAATTGCACTTCTTAATACACTAAAATGCTATAAATTCAACATTGTGACTCTTTGTTCAAATGCAAAATAATCAACAATCCAACTTTGTAACATCCCAAAACCATTGTTGATTTGACCTAATGTACCCAACACGCAAACAGAATAGAAACCTACAACATAGCAAAAAACAAAGTACACATGCTAATGGATTTTCAGTGACATGGAAACTCAAACAATGTTTGGTGATTTAGTTTATTCATAATAATTAGGTGAAAGTGTAACAAATCATCCTTTAAAGTTCCCCCATAGAGAACGCAAATAAGCATCGTCTCATCACAAAAATCCTAAGAGTTAGGAAGGCATCACAGTATATCGATAGTGGCCCACTGTACACGTTCTGAAATGTTTTCTAATAGAAAACACATGACCACACAATCGAAACGGACCTACATTTTCCTAGTTTGTGAAAATCAATACCAATTTCACACCTGAGGGATTGTGCAATTGTATTGTGCAGGACCAAATTAAATAGTTAAGGAATAGTTACAAGTTCAAGTTTAGCACATAAGAGTGAAGGGCTCATTTTTCAAATAAACTTCAGCAGTAAATCCAGGATCCTACCACCAATAGCTCTTACATCACGGGTCAAACCCCATCGGTGAAGAAATGCAAAACATAAATACTAAGCTTGACAGTTGGTCTTAAGGTAAGAAAAAAGAAAAATATACCAGAAATTTTAACTCTCTACTAAGGTCATGTTAAATAACAAAAGAAACCAAGGTTGACAGACAAAGAAGAGAGGACCAAAATAACTTGACCTCTTTAGTAACATTTGCATCCTAAATGAATGAAGAAGTGTAAATGAGAAACAACTAGGAATTAGGAAATTGAATTACGAAATCAACTAGAACTACAAAACAAAATGTAAGAATAGAGTGGTCCCATGGCCTCCACAAATACCATGCATAACCACAATCAAGTTGGAAGATATAACAGACTTCTGGTATGTGCTTTGGTGAAAATGGCATCACCAAATTCATCAATTTGATAAAAGTAGTAATATCTGTTACTGCTAAAACATGATTTTAAAATAAATGAAGATGACATTTCATGTTGCTTGGGATAAGGCTACTAGAAATGAAGATAACTCTGATTATCACAGTCAAGCATTAATGAACAAGCAATAGTGATAGTAACCCCATCCCCCACCCATCATGCATGATTAACTGAGTCCATAGTAATAAAAATTTTGAATTGGCTGTAGCTCAATCCTTAGCACTAAATTTAGAAGCCATATTGCGTTTCTTATTAAAATGACTTTCATCAACAAAGCTACAAAATAAAGATCAATGCTACAACCAGCCCAATCAATGTCAAGAAACAATCATACAAGCAATATGCACATAAACCTAACTGTTACAATGATTCTTAGTTCTAATAACAAAGGATGTGATTTGCAGCATCCAATCCGATTGACAAGAAGCATGAAAGAAAATCTCTGGTAAGTCTGTAAAATTTAACTAAACCCTCTCAACATACAATTTCATAGTAGTTACTATAAGAGTGGCAACTGGTTTGGCACCAAGAATTCCAGTTTCATTGAGCAAACCAAAGTATGTACCTTGAAAAGGATAACCTACCACAGTCCCCCGGAAACAATGCAATGTGCCAAGATCTTTACAAGGAAATTGAGTAAGACTTTATCTTAGGTTTTAAAGCAACAATGTCATGGAATTCATCACCAGTAAGATTAATATCATCCCTGTAGACCACTTGAACAACAGTACTAAACATTGAACACTTAATGATCAGAAGACAGACAAGGAAATGATATTGTAAAAAGGACATTGAATTCATTAAACAAAGTAAGGAGACATAGAGACTGCAGAAGATTAACAAGTACAGATTCAATATATTTGAGACAATGATGAAATAAATATACTAGGTAATAGGATGTTGAGGCAAAAAAAGTATTGCGTTCAAACAGATTGATAATACACCCTTGAATCCTTGATGGTGGCGACCATTACTGAAAACTGGTAAGTAAATACCAAAGACTGCGGGAGAAGGACACAAAGCTTATCCCCAAGTACATCAAATAAATAAAGAGGTTCGTTCGCAAATAATGAAGCAAACCTTGGCACTCAAAAAAAATAAAAAATTTCAATAACCTTAGGAGAATGTAAGTAATCCAACAAAACACATTCAATAACCATAGGACGCAATTCGAACCTTTAAACAAGAACGAAGACCAGGCAACAAATATACAAGCTGAGAAATCAGATTACGATTACTCAGGAAATAACTAAGAAAAAAAATATATAGTATGGGTTACAGATTTCTAAATAAAAGGTGATGGCATATGAGAACGCAACGAGCAATAAGCCAATAAGGATAACATTGGCGCGACAGGGTTTAAAAACATGGATCTTAATCATTTAAGGTTCGTACAACAACGAGGTTGGGCACTTAAGAACTACATGGTTTGATGCAATTTATAGGAAGGCAATGACTTGTGTTTAGCTCCAAGAAAGTGTTTACTAACCTTAATATCCAACAGAACATTTGTAACTCGATTCAATTGGTGTTGATTTTGGTTCTATGTTTATAGGAGTGTTGTTCAGGGGTTTCTCAAAGAGTAGAATTTTGAAATCATGACTCGGCACCCTATTATACTCAACAAAATCAAACTATATAATGCAAAAGCATTTAAGGCGTCAAAAAAGGAAAAACCCAGATAAACGATCAAGGAACCTGGAATGAGGAGGGGTGTGGGATAAGACTTGAGTGTCAGAAAATGAAAGATATCACTTAAAGAACGGTGATCGCCAAGGAACGCCTCTTCCATTACTTGTTGTTAAGGTCTTGCGGCTCAGCTCTTTTAGTGTCCATTTTGGTAAGTTGGCAGCAAGATCAGCAACTTTCACAATGTCTACTTCTAAGTTTTTCATGTCAATTCCTTAAATTTTCTTAGCTACAACTGATTAACCACATATTTTCATTTTCTTTTCTCTTTCCTGTCTTCAGTAAGTGAACTCAGGGCTTTAACAGCCATGAAGCTGATGCCATCCAGGAAGTTCATAGTTCCAACACCGCATTTCTTCTCTCCTCAGTATTCATTAGTACTACTCAACATCCTCCAATGTCCATCTAGAAATAAGATAGCATCCCTTGAATATAACAGGCCACCTTCTTGGCACTCCAAGTTTTATAATTTCATATTCTTTGGGTAGCTTAGTACCATTCAGTTTCATTTACAAACCATCCTGAAACAAGGATTCAGAAGCCCCATCAACGGATTGTTTGATTCCTATATTTGATGTAAAAAAAAAGTGACCACCCATTGGGTTGCTCAAGTATGTAGTTCATATGTCATCCAAGGCGGAAACTTTTTATCCCAACTGGCCATTCATTCAAACTACAACTAACTAAGCTAGTTTACACAAAATTTCCCGTTAGAAATTAACTACTACTCATTCACATGTCTCAATGTCATTAGTTACTACCCAACATCCTCCAGTATCCATCTTCAAATTAGATAACAATCAACCTTCTTGGTACCTCAAGTTTTGGGTACTTCAATAACTTGTATAATTTCATTTACAGCCCATCCCGAAAAAAGGTTAAGAAACCTCATCAAATCCTAAGCAGGTAGCTTATATGTCCTCCAAGGCTGGAACGCTTTTATCTCGACTGACCACTCATTCTGGCTAGAAAGTTGGCTAAGCTAGTTTACACGAAATCTCCCCTTACATAAACAGCAACAAACCCAATTTGTGATTCTCTCACCCTCTCACTAAAAAACAAGCTGAGATAATCCACCCCATCCAAGTAAAAGTGTGATGCCTTCATCAATTGGGAATAACACTAACAAACAGGATTTTGCTTGGGGGTGTTGTGAAACCCTAAAGGTTGGCAGAAGAAAATTACCACCCAAATCAACAAAAGATCACTACTTACAGCATGAAATTAAGTCAACAAACACAAGGAATCTCTCCAATCTGATCACAAGACTTACATTCCCTCCACCAAAACTCATTTATAAAGCAAAATTACTAAATCAGAAGAGTCACCAGAGTCTAAGTGAACCAAAAACCAAGACTTCATCTCTGAAATTTCAGTCTGGTCCAAAACACCATTACAAAACCCCTAAACCTTCGACAAACCCATCAGATCTTACCAAAATTCTCTTCAAAACAAAACCTAACCACCAAGAACCAAACAACAACAACTGCATAAACCAAGACAAGAAATCAATCTAAAGAAACTCACAGGAAGAGATTTAACAACAATCGCCTCTGCCTCATCCTCCCAAACCCTACGAACCCCGCCACCACCAACACCAACACCGGACCGATGATAATCATCCGGCACAAATGGTGGCTTAGTCGAAGAGAACGAGAGAGTGCAATTCATCTGCTGCTGCTGAAGGATCTTCCCCGTCATCGGCTGTACTGAGCGACTCAAAGCAGCAGCTCGGCTTCCAGACATCAAAAACCCTTCCTGTTCGAATTCAACCAATCAAACCCTCCTCTTCTGCCAGTCTCACGTCTTTCATCACTTGTCGTTGAGGTCTTGTGGCTCAACTCTTTTACTGTCCATTTTGGTAAGTTGGCAGCAAGATCAGTAATTTTGATGTCAATTCCTTAAATTTTCTTCACTACAACTGATTAACCACATATATTCATTTCTTCTCTTTCCTGTGTTCAGTAAGCGAACACGGGGCTTTAACGTCCATGAATGCTGATGCCATCCAAGAAGTTCACAGCTCAAACACCGCATTTCTTGTCTCCTCAATATTCATTAATACCCAACATCCTGCAATGTCCATCTAGAAATAAGATAGCATCTCTTGAATATAACAGGCCACCTTCTTGGCACCCCAAGTTTTATAATTCCATATTGTTTGGGTAGCTTAGTACCATACAGTTTCATTTACAGACCATCCTGAAACAAGGATTCAGAAGCCCCGTCAATGGATTGTTTGAGTCCTATATTTGAGGTAAACAAGTGACCACTCATTGGGTTGCTCAAGTATGTAGTTCCATAAATCCTCCAAGGTGGAAACTTTTTTATCCCAACTGGACACTCATTCAAACTACAACTAACGAAGCTAGTTTACACAAAATTTCCCGTTAGAAATTAAATATTACTCATTCATATGTCCTCAATAACATTAGTTACTACCCAACATCCTCTGGTATCGATCTTGAAATTAGATAACAAGCAACCTTCTCAGTACTTCAAGTTTCACATTCAAGTATTCATTGGGTACTTCAGTAACTCATATAATTTCATTTACAGCCCATCCCCAAATAACGTTAAGAAACCCCGTCAATCCTCACATTGACCACTGGTTGGGTTGCTTGAGCAGGTATATGTCCTCCAAGGCTGGAACTCTTTTATCTCGACTGACCAGTGACCACTCATTCAAGCTATAAAGTTGACCAAGCTAGTTTACACAAAACCTCCCCTTACATAAACAGCAACAAACCCAATTTACGATTCTCTCACACACTCTCACTCAAAAACAAGATGAGTTAATTCACCCCATCCAAGTACAAGTGTGATGCCTTCATCAATTGGGAATAACACGATTTTGCTTGGGGGTGTCGTGAAACCCTAAAGGTTGGCAGAACAAAATTACCACCCAAATCAACAAAAGATCACTACTTAACCATGAAATTAAGTCAGCAAACACAATGAATCTATCTAATCCGATCACAAGACTTACATTTCCTCCACCAAAACTAAGGAAGCAAAATTACTAAATCAGAATAGTCACCACAGTCTAAGTGAACCAAAAACAAAGACTTCACCTCTGAAAATTTCAGTCTAGACCAAAACACTATAACAAAACCACAAACATTCGTCAAACCCATCAGATCTTACCAAAATTCTCATCAAAGCAACAAAACCTAAACACCAAAAAGTGCATAAACCAAGAAATCAATCTAAGAGAAACTCACGGGAGGAGGAGGAGATTTAACAACGATCGCCTCAGCCTCAGCCTCATCCTCCCGAACCCTACGAACCCCTCCTCCTCCACCACCACCACCACTACCACCACCGAACCGATGGTAATCATCCGGCACAAATGGCGGCTTAGTAGAGGAGAACGGAAGAGTGCGATTCATCTGCTGCTGCTGCTGTTGCTGAAGGATCTTCCCAGTCATCGGCTGTGCCGAGCGACTCGAAGCAGCAGCTCGGCTTCCAGACATCAAAAACCCTTCCCGTTCAACGAATTCAACCAATCAAACCCTCTTCTTCACCCCCGTCTCACCTCTCGAGGCGATCTGATCGAGATCGAGAAGCGCGAAACGTAGATCGGTTCGAAATTAGGTCAAATTTTTTTGATCTCTTGTGTTGTGTGTGTGGTTTTTTTGGGAGAGGTTAAAAAAGCAGAAAACGAGGGAAGGAGGGAATTTAGTTCGGATAGATATGGAGGGAACCAGAGACGAAAAATGGGAAGCAAAATTAGACTCTCTTTTTTTCGCACGTGGGGAGGAAGATCGAACGGTGTGAGTGATTTTTAGATTATTTATTGAAAAAGAAAAATTGAAGTTCGAATCGGCGATACGCGCCTTTTATTATCGCGATTATTTTCGCGCTTGTTTTTCCAGTTTTGCCCTCTTTCGCGTACCAAACCCTAACCAAACTCCACTATGGGAGAGGAGAGGGGAAACTGTACAGACGTGGAGATTGGATAGGTCTGATGAAGAGGTCTGGAAGGATGACACGTGGTGAGGTAGTGAAATCAATGGGACTGTTCGAGGTCTGTGTAAATGTTATCAGCAACCAAATGTTTTACGAGGGCAGTCATACAGATTCACCTGTTTTTTCATAAATTGGAAATCTCACTGATTTTTTTGACACCACCACTTCTTGACATTGTCACTCGCAACAAAATCCTTTCTTCTCTCTTTCCCTCTGTGTTTTTTCTCTCCAAAAAAACAACATCACTGCCTCACCCACCTTGCCTCACCACCACCCTCACTGCCCGTCTCTTTCTCTCCTCTCCTCTCTTCATGTACTTTTTGCTTTCTTCTCAAACAACAACAACTTGCGTAGAACCGCCTTCTAGTGTAGCGAGGTTGGGTTTCAAGCTCACAGATGTTCCTACAGGATTAGGCTGCGAGATGGTGAGGTGATGATGGCGAGACGACTACGCTGGCTGATGTTGTATTTTGTTGTTTGGATAATAAGAAATTGTAGGGGGGGAATAGATAAATGGTGGTGTCACTAAACAAGTCATGGTATTATACATAAAGACGGTGGTGTCAAAAAGTCATTGCCATTGTACATTAGATATGAAAAAATGTGGGTTTTCATATGAAAAAAAATGTGTGAGGTTTATCGGAGTAGAATAAGTGTATAACCCTAGTTAGAAAATGTGGTACACTGGAAACAAGAAATAATTCATCGAAGGAAATAAAATAATGGAAATAAAAGAAATTAACAAAACCACAACTTCGATCCAACAATAACTCAATGAGCCCTTTGTTGGAACCGAAAACGTTGAGATCATCCACTTGTTTCAACACGTAAGGGTTTTTTTTTTTTTTTTGCTTATTGCATCTAAATGTGCAAGTATTCAACCTCTAAAATATATGTAAGTTTTTTTTTTGTAAATCTTTCAACGGATGACTTATAGTATAGGTATTCTTTTACTGAATGTTTTTCTACATCTTCTCATAATATGACGGGGAAAGACATTTATTACAAACAAAAAAAAAATATTTGTTTACTTCCAAGTGAACACTTAAAGCATGAAATAGGTTATAAGGAAATTTCTTACAACCAAACAAATTCATTAAGTGTTGTATTGCATTCCATGGCAAGTCACTTTTAGTATGTTAAAAACATACAAAAAAAAGGCTAATTATACTTACGTTTGGTTGAAATTAGGGAAACAATTATACTTTTAGTATGTCAAATATGTGTAAATGCTCACTTGATTGCTCACATGTTATACGTATATCATTAATGTTAGTAAGAATGACTCGAAACCTTTTATTCTCGCCTCGATGGGAAATCGGTCTAATAATAATTGTGATGAAAAAAAAAATTTTATTTTGCATTCATTAGTTTACAACTATTAGAGTTTGGTCATCATTTTGAACACTAATTGAGTCTAACACTCGTTTTCAAATGTTGAGTCCGCGTTATTGATTAATTAAAACTAAGTTTTTACTATTTTACCCTTACATTCGGTTAACCACCTACTACCCAAGCTATAAACCTTTGCAACGCATCCAACCTTCCTTCCCTGGCTAACAATGATTCAAACCTCTTATCACCTCTTCACGAAAACCTTTCCATTTTTCACTCTCTTAGCTCAAACCACAAACCCCCCATTTTGTCTCTAACTCTCTATTTCAACACCTCATTCACCGCTTCATCTCATATTCTTTCACTCATCGCAACTCCAACAACCCCATCACCCCCAAACTCTCAAATATTGAACCCAAATCCAACAACTCGAACACCTTTACAGAAGCAATTTGAAACCTGGATAGATAAGCTCAAACCGGGCTTCACCCTAGACAAATGTAATCAATGCCCTTTGATCCCAATCAAACCCATGCCTTGTTCTTGACATCTTTCAATGGACTACCCAGACTCGTGGGTACAAACACACCCATCAAACTTATTTAAAGATCATTAGAATTGCAATGGATGGGAAGAGGTACAGGTATCTCATCCATCGCAAGATTGAAAAAGGGGTTTTGTTCTTCAACATGTTTTTGCAAAGGTGACGAAAGGGTGGCTCCCAATAGAGTCATAGAGGACACAACAATCATGGAGGCTGAGGAGGGTGCCTTTGACTTGGAACAAGGTGTTTTCATCGACATCAATAACAGAGTTACCATCCGTTAACCTCAAAGTATTTTCCTTGAGTGCAATATCAACCGGATCAGACACACAAAATTGTGGCCTAAATCCTGATAATGATGATTGGGGTTGCTAATGGTGCATTGTTTGGTGAATTAGCCTTTACACAATTGACGGAGATTTCATAGTGGCGTCAACATATGAGTTTCTCATGCCCAAATGTCAAGTTTTTGCTATATTGCACTGTGTATGGAGCAACTTCATTCCTACCAAAGTGTCCATTTTCAACTGGTGATTGCTCCATGAAATCGTTCCAGCTAATATGATAATCCGAAGACTTGGTATTCCCATTGCATCCAAATGTGTATGTTGCGTCTGTAACTTTGAATGTTTCACCTCTTATTAAAAAAACATGAATTTCTTTAAAATGTGCTATTATCCCAAGATTATGACTCTATTAGCTGGTGGCGGCAATGAGGGTTGAGATTTGGGGGTGGGAGAAAAAATAAATAAGGATGGGGTTGAGCCAATTTTGGGTTTAGGGCTGAAACAATTATCCAAAAATTAGACTCAAATAACCCAATGTAAGGGTAAAATAGTAAAAAAAATCGGTACTGACCAATCAATGGCATGGACTTAATGATTATGTCAAAAACCTACTGTTAGACTCAATTAGTTTTCAAAACGATGGCCAAACTCAAATAGGTATAAGCTAACGAGTGTAAAACTAAAAAAAAAAAACCCTAAAATAAAATAACAACGGATGACTATAATTTTTTATTTTTATGAATGGTTATGCATTTGTAATAAATCTTAATTGTATTTTGCAAGTAACTTAATAAATTAAATTAAATGATAAGAAACTAAATAGTAAATACCATCGATGATTAAATAACATAACTCAGGGTGTTAGAATGAAACTCAAGCATTTTAATCGATGCACCCGATAGGAGATGTTGGTGCTTAGCTATTTGCTCGAAGTTTTATAATCAAAGTTAAAATTAGTGTGTCACGATCAAACATGTCTGGATCTAGCACCCCCTAAATTGCAACTTTTAATGGTGCATAAGCTCACCTCATAATAGAAACAACATACAAAAAGCTTTATGTCATTAACAATTTTTAGCACACACCAATCCGAGTAAACACAAAAATGATATTAAATTTAATAACATTCATTACGATTTTCCACACATTTTCCAATATAGTGCACACCACTTGAATTGACATCGCACATTCTAGGTGCTTCATTGCCAAATTGAAAAAAAAAAAAAAAAAACTCATCCTAATCCTAGTCTCCCACAATGAAGTTCACTTCTCGAATTCATGCCTACACATATACTGACGCATCATTGCATTTGAGATTGAAATGTCAGTCACTTGGCAAAATCTCAAGAAAACAATTTTTTGACAAGAACACCACGCAATGTCAGCGGATTGACCTATATATCCGTTGAACATAGCGATAAGAAGGGTACCACCAACCATCGCCGCTCATCTACCAATCACCTATCCACCCTGTATCTCCATCTCCACCTCAACGGCCACACTAGAGATAGTAGTAGTAGCAGAGTAGTAGATGAGAAAGAGAGATAACTTTGTTTTCTTACAATGGCTTCCATTATTCTCCGCTCAAACCCTAGCACCATAACCTCTAAATCTGTCGCACTAATCGTCTATTTGGCACCTTCTAATATTAGTAAAAATGACTAATAACCTTTTATTATCACCTTGATGGGAAATCGATCTATTAGTAATTGTGATGAAGAAGATAATAACGACGGATGACTATATGTCTTTTTATGAATGGTAATGCATTTGTATTAACCATTAATTGCATTTTGTAAGTAACTTGATAAATAAAATATACTGATAAGAAACTAAATATCATCGATGATTAAATAATATCACTCGGAGTTTTAGAATGAAACTCGAGTATTTTAATCGGCACACACAATTGGAGATATTTGTGCTTGATTGTTTGCTTGGAGCTTTATAATAAAATTTAGAATTAGTGTCACAATAAAATATGCCCGATCCAGCACACCTAAATTACAACTTTAATGGTGCATAAGCTCGATTCATAATAAAAACAACATACCAAAAGCTTTGTCTTGTTTAACAACTTTTAGCACACACCAATCCAAGTAAATACAAAAATGATATTAAATTTAATAACAGCCGTTACCATTTTTCATGCATTTCATTGTATAGTGCACACCACTTGAATTGACATCGCACATTCTAAGTGTTTTGTTACCAAGTTGAACACAAAAAAAAAACACTTATCCCATTCCTAGTCTTATACAATGTTGTTCGCTTTTCGAATACTTGCCTACACATATATTGACACATTATAGCATTTGAGATCGAAATGTCAGTCACTTGTCAAAATCTCAATGAAAACAAATTATCTGACGAGAGAATACACCGCAATGCCAGCAGATTGACCTATATATTTGTTGGACATGGCGTTAAGAAAGGCACAACCAACCATCTATGCTCATCTACCTGTCACTTATCCACCCGTTTCTCTATCTCCACCTTATCGACCACACTCAGAAGAGTAGTAGGCGAGAAAGAGAGAGAAAACTTTGTTTTCTTTTAATGACTTCCAGTGTTCTCCACTCAAACCCTAACGCCGCAACCTACAAATCTGCCGCACTAATCGCCTATTTGATACCTTCTAATATTAGTAAGAATGACTCGTAACTTTTATTCTTGCCTCAATGGGAAATCGGTTTACTAATAATTGTGAAGAAAAAAATAATAACAACGAATGACTATATGTCTTTTTACGAATGGTTATGCATTTGTATTAAACCTTAATTGTATTTTGTAACTTAATAAATAAAATATAATGATAAGAAACTAAATATCATCGATGAATAAATAACATAAATCAGAACGTTAGAATGAAACTCAAGTATGTTAATCAGTGCACACAATTGTAGATATTCGTGCTTAGCTATTTGCTTGGAGCTTTATAATTAAATTTAAATTAGTGTGCCATGATCAAACATGCCCGATCTAGTACACATAAATTACAACTTTTAATGGTGCATAAGCTCACTTCATAATAAAAACAACACATCAAAAACTTTATATCTTGTTTAACAACTTTTAACATACACCAATCCGAATAAACACAAAAAATGATATTAAATTTAATAACATTCATTACCATTTTGCATGCATTTCACAGTATAGTCCACACCACTTGAATCGACATAGCACGTTGTAAGTGCTTTGTCACCAAGTTGAAAGAACAAAATAAACATTTGTCCCATTTTTAGTCTCCTACAATGTAGTTCACTTATTGAATACATGCATACATATATATTGATGCATCATTGCATTTGAGATCGAAATGTCAGTCATTTGGCAAAATATCAACGAAAACAAATTATCTAACAAGAATACCTCGCAATGCCAGTAGATTGACCTATATATCCGTTGGACACAGCGATTAGAAGGGCACCATCAACCATCGTTGCTCATCTACATATCATTTATCCACCCATCTCTCTTCTCCACCTCAGCGACCACACTTGAGAAAGTAGTAGTAGCAAAGTAGTAGGCGAGAGAGGGAGAGCTTTGTTTTCTTTCAATGACTTCCACTATTCTACACTCAAACCCTAGCGCTATAACCTGCAAATCTATCGCACCAATCACCTTTTTGGCACCTTCTAATATCAGTAAGAATGACTTGTAACCTTTTATTCTCGCCTTGACGGGGAAATATGTCTACTAATAATTGTGATGAAAAAGATAATAACGACGGATGACTATATGTCTTTTTTACGAAAGGTTATGCATTTGTATTAGTCCTTAATTGTATTTTGTAAGTAACTTAATAAATAAATATAATGATAAGAAACTAAATATCATCGATGATTAAATAACATCACTCAAAGTGTTAGAATGAAACTCAAATATTTTAATCGGCACACATAATCGGATATATCAGTGCTTAGCTATTTGTTTGGAGCTGTATAAATAAATTTAGAATTAGTGTGCCACGATCAAACGTGTCTGATCTAGCACACATAAATTACAACTTTTAATAGCACATAAACTCACTGTATAATAAAAACAACATACCAAAAACTTTATGTATAATTTAACAAATTTTAGCACACGCAAATCCGAATGAATATAAAAATGATATTAAATTTACTAACATTCGTTGCCAATTTCCACCCATTTCATAGTATAGTGCACAACACTTGAATTGAAATAGCACATTCTAAGTGTTTCGTTACCAAGTTGAAAAAAAAATTATTTCGTTCCTAGTATCCCACAATGTAGTTCACTTCTCGAATACATGCCTACACATATATTGACACATCATTGCATTTGAGATCGAAATGTCAGTCACTTGGCAAAATCTCAATGAAAACAAATTATCTGACTAGAATACAATGCAATGCCCGCGGATTGACCTATATATCCGTTGGACATAGCGATTAAAAGGGCACCACCAACTATCGTTGCTCATCTACCTATCATTTATCCACCTGTCTCCCTAACTCCGCCTCAGCGACCACACTCGAGAGAGAGAGAGAGAGTAGTAGTAGTAGTAGTATTCGAGATAAAAAGCTTTATTTTCTTTCAATGGCTTCCACTGTTATCCACTCAAACCCTAGCCACAACTTGCAAATATGTCGCACAATCTCCTATTCGGTGCCTTCTAATGTTAGTAAGAATGACTCGTAAATTTCTATTATCGTCTTGATGGGAAATCCGGTCTATTAATATTTGTGATGAAAAAGAAAATAACAACGGATGACTATATGTTCCTTTACAAATGGTTATGCATTTGTATTTATCCTTAACTTAATTTTGTAAATAACTTAATAAATAAAATATAATGACAATAAACTAAATATCATCGATGATTAAATAACATCACTCTGAGAGTTAGAATGAAACTCAAGTATTTTATTCGGCTCACCCAATTGGAGATATTCATGCTTAACTATTTGCTTGGAGCTTTATAATTAAATTTAAAATTAGTGTACCATGATCAAACATGCCTGTCTAGCACACAAATTACAACTTTAAATGGTGCATATGCTCATTTCATAACAGAAACAACATACCAAAAGCTTTATGTCTCGTCTAGCAACTTTTATCAAGTCAATGGTAGCCTAGTTTGATGATTAAGGTTGTGGTGGTTTAACCCCATGTCTTGGGTTTTATACCCACCGGCGGCACGCTTACATTTAAAAAAAAAATTTAGCAAACACCAATTCGAGTAAACACAAAAATAATATTAAATTTAAGTTTATTACCATTTTCTACGCATTTCACAGTATGGTGCACACCAGTTGAATGACATAGCACATTCTAAGTGCTTCGTTACCAAGTTGAAAAAAAAAAAACACATGTCCCATTCCTAGTATCCTACAATGTAGTTTACTTCTCGAGTACATGCCTACACATATATTGACGCATCACTGCATTTGAGATCAAAATGTGAGTCACCAACGAAGACAAATTATTTGACGAGAATACCCCGCAATGCCAATAGATTTACCTATATATCCATTGGACATAGCGACAAGAAAGACACCACCAACCATCGCTGCTCATCTACCTATCACTTATTCATCCGTCTATCTCCGTCTGATCGACCACACTCGAGAGAATAGTAGTAGCAGAGTAGTAGGCAAAATAAATAAAACTACATTTTCTTTCAATGGCTTCCATTGTTTTCTACTCAAACCCTAGTGCCATAACTTGCAAATTTGTCGTACCAATCGCCTATTTTCTAATGTTAATAAGAATGACTTGTAACCTTTTATTCTCGCCTTGATGGGAAATCGGTCTACTAATAATTGTGATGAAACAGACAATAACAATGGACGACTTTATGTCTTCTTACGAATAGTTATGCATTTGTATTAAACCATAATTGTATTTTATAAGTAACTTAATATATAAAATATAATGATAAGAAACTAAATATCATCGATGATTAAATAAACATTATTAAGAGTGTTAAAATGAAGCTCAAGTATTTTAATCGGTGCACACAATTGGAGATATTCGTGCTTAGCTATTTGCTTGGAGCTTTATAATTAAATTTAAAATTAGTCTGCCATTATCAAACATGTCCGATATAGCACACCTAAATTACAACTTTTAATGGTGCATAAACTCACTTCATTAAAAAAAACATGCCAAAAACTATTTGTAATGTTTAACAACTTTTAGCACACAACAATTAATATGAGTAAATACAAAAATGATATTAGATTTAATAACACTCGTTATCATTTTCCATGCATTTCACAGTATAGTGCACACCACTTGAATTGACATCGCACATTCTAAGTGTTTCGTTGCCAAGTTTTTTTTTTTTTTTAAAAAGACACTTAATGTAGTTTACTTCTTGAATACATGCCTACACATACTGCTGCATCATTGCATTTGAGATCGAAATGTCAATCACTTGGCAAAATCCAAACGAAAACAAATTATCCACCAGAATACATCGTAGTGCCAACGGATTGACCTATACATCCATTGGACATAACGATAAGAAGAGCACCGTCAACCATCGTTGCTCGTCTACCTAAACTTATCCACCCGTCTCTCTATCTCCGCCTCAACGACCACACTCGAAATAGTAGTAGTAGTAGTAGTAGAGTAGTAGGCAAGAGAGAGAGAGAGAGTTTTGTTTTCTTTCAATGACTTCCACTGTTCTCCACTCAAACCATAACGCCATAACCTGCAAATCTGCCACACCAATTGCCTATTTGGCACCTTCTAAGTTAGTAATAATGATTCATAACCTTTTAATGATAAATCAAATAAGACTGATATTGCAGCCATACACGTAGCAGGAATCATCCATCATGAGGATCAAATATCCCAAATCGGGCAAATTCATAAACCCCAAAAATGACAAATCTAGTCATGAAAGCCCAAACATGGCCCGTCAAAATAAGCATTAGTTAAAGGCCCAAATTCAGGTCCAATAAAAAACTCCCTAAAAGAGGAGGAACGTTACAGAGAAAAATAGTCGTAGAGGGAGTTACGCCTCCGATGACGTATCTTCATAAAGAAGGAGGTCGTTGCGAATAAGTGCCTCACATGCTTAAGTCACACAGAGAATTAACAACGACCATTATATAAGGTAAATGAACATTCGACAAATGTATGCAACTTTAATTGAGTTTTGTCCAGATTTACCTCCATCTTTAACTGAGTTACTGACTTAAACATCATAGTGCCTTTGGCTACCAAACAAGTGGTATCTGAGTGTTTAACATTTGTTTTGCATGTCATATTTACTAGATAATGGATTTTGGACGAATCACCTTTTATTCTTGCCTTGATGAAAAATCGGTCCACAATAATTATGATGAAAAATAAATAACAACTGATTACTATATGTCTTTTTGCTAATAATTATGCATTTGTATTAAACCTTAATTGCATTTTGTAAGTAACTTAATAAATAAAATATAAAAAAAACTGAATATCATCGATGATTAAATAACATCAATCAAAGTGTTAGAATGAAACTCAAGTATTTTAATTGCGCACACAATTGGAGATATTCATGCTTAGCTATTTGTTTGGAGCTTTATAATTAAATTTTCAATTAGCATGTCACGATCAAACATGTCCGGATCTAACACACCTAAATTACAATTTTTAAGGATGCATAAGCTCACCTCATAATAAAAAATAACAGACCATAAACTTTATGTATTATTTAACAATTTTTGGCACACACCAATCTGAGTAACACAAAAAAATGATATTGAATTTAATATATTAACACATCATTGCATTTAATATCAAAATGTGAGTCACTTGGCAAAATATCAATTAAAAACAACGGTGATTCTAAATGGCGTGAAAATGGGCAAGGGAGGGGATGTGACCCTCCATTCCCCTCGAGATGCACGCCCATGTGAATCTCGAAAGGGATGAGGCTCGCCCGTTTCCTCACCGCCTAGCATCACTCTAAAACCAAATATCTGACAAAAATACCCGCAAAGCTAGTGAACTGAATATATATATATATATATCGTACGAGAACCTTTATGGTGACTGATGGTCCCAGGCACGGTAGATGTGCATGGAGATGGTACCACCAGGCACCGTAGAATTGGGGTTGTTATACGTAGCGATAAGAACTTAAAAGAAGGGCACCACCAATCATCACTGCTCATCTACCCATCATTTATCCACCTATTTCTCCGCCTCAGCCATCACTCTCGAGAGAGCAGTAGCAGAGTAATAGTTGAGAGAGAAATAACTTCGTTTTCTCGCAAATGGCTTCCGCTGTTCTCCACTCAAACCCTACCGCCATAACTTGCAAATCTGCCGCACCAATCGCCTCTTTAGCACCTTCAAAGCCATTTCTGACCGTTTCAATCCCTAAAACCTTCACTGGTTTAAGGAAATCCCTCCAGTCTCACCCATCTCGCCCCGTTTCCGTTCGCTCACCTTCTTCTCGAAGAAGCTTCATCTGCAACGCTGTAAGCGAACTCTAGTCTTCATCTAAATCTTTATATGCGTAAACTATCGAACTGTTTTCTTACTTGTAGCTTGATCGTGATTTACAAGATCTTGTATTGGCGAATGTGCTTGTAATTTTAGGTTTTATTGGTTATTTGAATTGTAAGAAAGTAATAATGTCGATAATGTTTAGTATTTTCTGATTAAGTTTTCTTGATTTTAATATGCGTTCATCAAATTTCTTCGGAGAACGTTATTTATTTATTGTGTCTTTTTTTTACAGAGTGCTGATGTTCCATTGGTTGGAAACAAGGCACCAGACTTTGAAGCTGAAGCAGTTTTTGATCAGGAGTTTATCAATGTATTCCACATTATAGCTTTTCGGATTTGACATGGAAAAGCCAACATAAAACCCAATTTATATGCCTTTCGTCTATTTAACTTAAAATTTTGTATATCATACTCTAGCAATTTCTGCACGACATTGCATTACTTTACTGCTCACTAAATTCTGTCAATTGATTTTGTGTTGTGCACAAGTGTTTGAATACATTTTTTTCCCACCGTTTGTTTTCCATAGTCATTTGTGCCTAACTAGTGGTACTTCTTAACATATGGGAGAGGAAGGACCCAATCGCTGAGGCTGCCTGGCGGATTTAGCATATCAGTGCTACTCAACCTTGTGATTGCACCTGCCCTTTGATTGGTCCTTCCTGGTGATCTTTGTTGTTTATAATGCATATTCTAAATGGGTGAAATACTTACTTTATACGGTTGAAGTATTAATTTTAAGTTCTATTTATTTGAACCCTGAGATGTTTTCTTTACTGTGATCGCAACTAGAAAGCTATTGTCACTGGTATATATGAAGATGTCTACAATGCTTGGCTATGTAGGATGGGAGTTTTTGTTGATACAATAAGAGTATCTATTCATGTGCATATTGTAAAAGCTCGTCTCTCAAATGGTCACTTAATCGTGTTTTGTTTGTTGAACGTCTAGATGAATAACGATACCTCATAAAAATGAACTTTCTTTGGTTTCAGAGTTGCGAGCTTGATAATTGAATGTCCAATGTCTAGAACCTTAAGAAGCTAGATAGCTGGTTTTCTCAGCTTTAATGAATGTGGATTTTATGATGAAGGACGTCTCATTTATTTTGTGGCATCTCTTTGGAAGTATGAAAATTGAGGATGCAAATTGAACAAGACAAATCATAGGTTCTTGAGTTTGTATGTCACTTAGCTTAAGTTAATTTGAATCATTTAGTTATCCCCCAAAACTGAGATGCATGATATTTTGTTTACTGAAATATCTGTAGATAGGGAGCCCATTTATTTATTTGTTATTGATGCTAGCTCAATGAACTTGATCACAAACAGAAGAGCTTTTATGATTCAACATCTGGATGAGCTATTAATTTCTGAACACGATTCTTTCTTGATGTTTACAGGTCAAGCTATCTGATTATATTGGGAAGAAATATGTAATCTTATTTTTCTATCCACTCGATTTTACATTTGTTTGCCCAACTGGTGAGTTGAAGAATAGATGAGATTTTAGTTAAAGGGTAGCTTTCTATTGTATGACTATGAAATATTCATCATTGCTCTTGCTCCTTTCCTTGTTGTAGAGATCACTGCTTTCAGCGACCGATACGCCGACTTTGAGAAGCTAAACACAGAAGTTTTGGGTATTTCTGTTGATAGTGTGGTACGTGTTTTTTTCCTTTCAAGTTCTGAAGCTGGCATGTTAGTGTGCAATATTTATTAGTTATTTGTTTATATTATTTTTGAATTATAATTGGTAGGTCAATCATTTCCGGATTAACCACAATTTCTAATTATCTTTTATTTTCATGAACTATTGATGTTGACGAGTCGAGGGGATTAACAAATTTAGCATACAAAGGTTACACATTTGTTATAGATTTGTTCAAATATGATTGTAAAACTTTGTCCAAGAGTGATTAAGGTGCACAAAGTGATTGTGATGGTTTGTTGAGGAGTGTTGTAGGCATGGGCAAATAGAGTGTTGAAGGCATGTGGAGTGGAATGTTGGAACTATATATGGGCATACTAATAAAGATGTTATAGGAGTTAGAAAAGGATGTAGAAATTCGCTTGCTAGTGCTGTATGCACGTACATAAGTTTTTGTGCGCACGTTTTTATTTACAAGGCATTGTGACACCCTTTATCATCATCATCATCAAAGCCCATTCCCGAGATTTTCGGGGTCGGCTATGTGACACCCTTTATGTGACACTTAATTCGTATGACACTGAGGGCAAGATCTATTCCCAAAGGGTCTATCCATGCAAAATAATCTTGTTCCATTGTTTATAGCCACATCAAATTTAGTGCTAATTTGGATGAAATAGGGATGTTGTTTCAACTCGATTACTTTTTTTAACGTGGTTAGAAAGTATCGTATTGGTTCAAGATTTATTTGCAAGGAGGGCCTTAAACATGGAAGAAACCACCATGAGAAAAAAGTCTAACCCTTGATTCCTCGTTTATGTGGGATTTAGATGAAAGGTGTCCACGATGTTGCATAAAGGTTGTCATAAATTATGCATACCATACCGACAATTTCCATCAAACTAATTTATCCTAGTCATTCCATCTACTCTTGATACTTGAAGTTACATACTTTGTTCTATGCGATATACGAGCAATACTTTGCTTCACATGCATTCAACATTCTATTTATACATACTTGTAACACTCCCCAACATATTATTAAAATGACGCTGACCACCTTATACACGTTTTGACAAGCTTCGCAACCTTAGCCATTCAATTTTTCAATGGGAAGAAACCTTGCTTGCTAAATTTAGTTTATTTTATGTAAGAAACATGTTATCCTTATATTGGAATTTTAATGACTTAAACAAGATGGTCTTATTTTGTTGTCATGTAGTTCTCGCACCTTGCGTGGGTCCAAACAGATAGAAAGTCAGGAGGTCTTGGTGATCTGAAATATCCACTGATTTCTGATGTGACAAAATCAATTTCGAAGGCTTTTGATGTATTGATTCCTGATCAGGTACGGTATTTTTTCACATTTTGATCCTGGAAGAATGTATTTTCATTGCAACAATTTACCTTTATTAACCGTGCAACTTCACTCACCGTGATTTTAACAATGTACAAAACATTTAGTGATGCTCTGAATCTGAACACATTGATAGATGGGTGGATGTTCAGGCACCTAGCTTTGCTGCATGACTAGTTCCTTTGTTAGCATGGCGTGTTTGTAGACGTGTGTGGTTGTATGAGTTGTTAGACATCAAACTTTTTTTAGCGCTTATTACCATTGGATAGCTTATTTGCCTATTACACAGTTTACTACTGCCATGCTTGTTCGTAATTTATACCTGGAAAAGGTGTATGGTTTATGCCTAGTGTTTAATCTACTGCCGCTTCACCACGTCAGTTTGTCAATTTTTTAATACTTGGTTCTATTTGGAGACTTGTGCTGATCCATAACTGATGTTTTACTTCTTATCTAATTTTTTGTGTGATTTATTAAATTGAACAGGGGATTGCATTGAGAGGTCTTTTCATCATTGACAAAGAAGGAATTATTCAACACTCCACCATTAACAATCTTGCCATTGGTCGAAGTGTTGATGAGACAATGAGGACACTGCAGGTGATTCCGATGTTAAAAAGTTTTTCAGATTGTTCCTTTTTAGCTGTCTTTCGAGTGGTATCATTGTTGCATGGTATCTTTTGGTTGTATTTTATAGATTCAATTTACTAATTAATATTCTTTATTGTTTCCTTGCACAGGCTTTGCAGTATGTCCAAGACAACCCAGATGAGGTTTGCCCGGCTGGCTGGAAGCCTGGTGAAAAGTCAATGAAGCCAGACCCAAAGCTCAGCAAAGAGTACTTTGCAGCAATATAAGAGATATTGTGAGTGGTGTATATCTATTGTCATTTAGAGAGCTGTTAGAGTTTAATGCCGCTGTTGTTGGTAAAATTTTTCTTATTCGAGATTGAATCAGTCCTGGGAATAAGTAGAAGTCCTGTCTCTATGTTTTTTGATCAAATTATTTGTTTGTCTTGGTGAACAGATCATAAAACTAGACTTACCTAATCGTTTAGTCAATTGCACATGTATCTTTGTTTTCATGTCTTTGATGTTGATGACTTTTTAAGTAAATTGTGTAGACATCGAAGGGAAATGATGGAAAAGGCACAGTGCATTAATTCCTTTTATGCAGGTGAACAGAGGTTATGGCTTTGATTGATAATGTCGTTATTTTTGAAGTTTTGCTCAACACAATGCGAGTCAGTCAGCTAACGCTGGAACTCCATGAAATGTACTATTAGATACATGTTAATCCAACCGTGATGGTAACCACTATCTTGTTTACGACATTGCTCTAAAAAGCTGCAGGAAGAGTTGGACATGTGCTTGGTCATTGCTGGCAAGTGTGGAACATGTCAAGAGAAAAACTTCGTGGCAAACTTTGAGAGAATAGGGGAGTGAAGATTACTTAACCTCAATTTTTGTTTTTCTTCTCTAAAACCATGAATGACCTTTGTTTGCGTCTTTGGTTGGGTAGTGTTAGTATGGTCATCCTAGGTATAAATTTTTTTTTTTTTTTGTTTCATTATGTGGTTATACTTCTTAATTTGTCATTTTAACAACTATGCCGTAAAGGAAATCACCCAAGTTCAAAACTTGTAGGAACCTTGATCCATGGGAAAATATAAGAATTTTATACTTGGTTATCTCGAGCTTATTCTAGCAAGGAATGTGATTCCCATAGGGATGGCAATAGGATTGTGGATGATTGTCATTTGCAATCTCTCTTACTATTTGCATATCTACTTCTACCCTTTAGACATTTGAATACGGTTTTGAACAAACTTAGTAAATGTAGTGTGGATGTCTACTATGCAATCAACTCTTTATAAAGAAGATTCATCTTTTTGCTGGTTTACAAGCATGGGTTATTTGTCCGAAGATCATACATGCAACACTGCATTGTTTGACTAGGCATAGCTGCTCATGTGATCGCAAAGAACGCTCAGTCTGCTTATCTTACTGCCAGCCTTCTTCCAAAACCTCACATTGCCCAGGTATGTGTTTACTCATTAATAGAATTTTATAGGATTCAAGAGGCCATGAACCTGTGAGATCATGAGATTAGTCTCATGCTAAGGAGTCTCCATGCTGCGAGTCCGAGCATAACCAGATAATCACATTGGATATCATGTCTTTTGGAGCACCCACTGTAAGCTTTATATAACAACGAAGACACACAGAAAGAGATTGTCATCAGATCGAAATGAAGGAACAATTACTGTTGGAGAGGAATTGCCATTGGGGGTAGAGTGGCAAAGAAAAAGAACAATTTAATAAATATCAAACCAGGTGCAAGTGAGGTTGGATTTGTTTCTAGTAACAAAGAATAAGCTCGAATTACCCAGCATAAGAAAAAAATTACCTGAAACATAGAAAAGGTTTTCCAGATACTATGTCATCGGTGTTCTATAGAAAGAATGAACATCAAAACCAGGAGAACTTTTCACAAATGGTTTTGTAATTTGATACTTCTTCAACCTATAGCATCAAGGACATTTTGTTGACGTTTCGATGGACGGCTCCAAAGCAGATGGTGCTAGTAATCCCAATCATGTGAATCTTCTAAAACTCGCGAGAAGGAAAGGGATACATTAAGAGTTAGTGGATAGTTCCAGCAAACTTACTGAAAGTATCGCTGAGAGCTTGAGAGCAAATCACCTACACAAGGTAATATCTTTTGGAACTAAATTTCCTCTAACAAACTGAATTCACAAAAACCCAGTACGCAGAAGGCGGTTAACAGACTATAACATTCCTAGTGAAATAATGCCGGAGAAATGTTATGGGATACATAACCTGGACTTCAGAAATGCTTTCCATCAGCACAGAAGACGCGGAAGAATATGATTAGGACATCCGTTCACACATTCAATGGCCATTCATTATATATGTGTGCAAGATTCCTGGCTACTCAAATTGAATAGGACATTCGAACAGTAATCTAAATATTCAAAATCAATACAAAATATTCTATAAAGCACACTACTGCTGATAGTCAGAAATACCTTACTTAAACAAGTGAGCAAGATCAGGATCATTCAAGTCCAAATCCAACCATCTGTTGAATCGCATGTATTCAATATAATGATCTGGTGGCTTTATGGCAGGAATGTTCTTTGGCTCATAGCCATGAATCCTCTCAAGATCTCTAGTAAGCCAACGGACATATGTCTTATCCAATGGCGGCGCAGCCCTGACTAGATATTCTTCCCTCTGTTGAACCACAGGCTTGTTTCCCATGATGCCAATAGTTCAAATTCTCCCACACCAGATAGAGAGTATTTCTATCAGCCTGATAAAGAACCACCTAATGAAACTAGAAAAATTTATTAACAAAACATCAAATTTTGATTCAAGACCAAATATGTAAATTTAAAGCCAGACATGATTGTTGTAAAACTCTACTAATTCGAATTGATTGAATAAAACGAAATTAGAAATAGAGGGAGGAAATTAAATGGAAGGTGGTGAATATCGTACCTGTTCAAGGCGAGGTCTTTCTTCTTTCTGCTTCTCAACTTAGTTGCCAGCAGCTCGGGTGTGTATAGTTTGGCGATCCATTATCCAATCTTTAACACCTTACCAGTGAGATGCTATTGACATCCACAGATTTTGGTTTGGCCATCCACTTGTTAGAGCCTTGGAGCCATCTACTGAAGGATATCACCAACAAAGATTCTAAATGTCGAGGGAATGAGCGAGGAAACGAGCGAGGGAAATGAGGTGGCGAGGTGAAAGCCGTTCATTTCCCTCGAGATGCACGCGAGAAAAGTCAATGCACGCATCTCGAGGGAAATGAACGGCTTTCACCTCGCCACCTCATTTCCCTCGCTCGTTTCCTCGCTCATTCCCTCGACATTTAGAATTTCTCTATCACCAATATAAATAAAAAACCCGATCACCACCTATCTTCTTTCTCATGGAACAATACCATCACTGCATTGCACCGCCTCACCCCGCTACTCCGTACCGCCCCGCCCCACTTGCACGTCGGGTGGTCACACCTCTTCTCTGCTTCTTCTCATATCTCCCTGTTTTCTCCGTTCCTTTCTTCTTCTTCTTTTTCTTCTCATGCTCTGGTTTATTTTTCATGTTCTTGAGCTTGCTTGATGGCCAAATTTTTTTGCTCTCCGCAGGTTCCTTCCCCACTCGTAGGAATTTGCTTGAGGGAAGAAAAAAATCAGAGGAGAAGAAGAGAACAAAATAAGAGAGAAAATAAGATGAATAGAGGAGAAAAAAATAGAAGAACAAATAAAAAGAAAAAAAAAATGAGAAGAGGAAGAAAGGAAATGTGGTGGCAAGGTGGTGTGGTCGGTGGTGGCTGGTGGGTGATGCACCCACCATTGACTGTTGTCTTGATGGTGTAAGAGCATCTTCAATCATCCCCTATTTTAGGGGTTCCATTGAAAAAAAAAACCCTCCAATCATCCACCATTATAACATCTCCCTCAACTTCCCTCTAAATTTAAGGGGAAGTTAAACCATCCATATATCTCAAATATTAATAAAATATTCAAATATTTAAGTTTCTAAATTAAAAATAAATCAACAATATAAATAATAGTATAATTAAAATAATTATTAATACTAGTTTAAATAATGATAAATAAATAATTTTTAAAAATTATTAATAGTATAATTAAAATCAAATTAATACTAATTTAAACAAAAGTAATTATTAATTCTAATTTAAATAATGATAAAATTATTAATAGTAATTATCTAAATAATGATGTAAAAAATGGAAGATATATTTAAATAATGATTCAAAATTAATTATTAATACTATTTTTTTAAACTCCCTCCCAATTTTTTTATAATTAGTCAAGTTTAAATTAATAAAAGTTAATTAAACAATATCTATATAATAGTAAAACTAAAAATAATAATATTATATATTTAAGTTGAAATTAATAATAATATATTTAATAATATTATTGAAACTAATTCATATAATTATATTAAGTTGAAATTAATGATAGTATAATTAAAATTAAATTAATATATAAAAGTTGAAGATATATTAAAATAATGATGAAAAAGTTAAAATAGGGGATGTGGTTGGAATAGTGAAGAAACAAGGGACTCCTAAATTTAGCTTTTGATTAAAATGGGGGATGGTTTATCCTCTATTTTTACTTTTACAATTGGAGATGCTCTAAAAGAAGAGAGAACAAAGACAGTGGAGAATAAGATGAATACTAGTGAGAGCTAAATTTATATTAGTGGCGTGCTTTAGCAAAAATGGTGGTGTAAAAAAAAAAAGAAGCCTTATTCAAAACCTTTCTAAGTGCTTATTCATATAGAACTTCAAACAAAAATTCTAGGGAGCGAGGGATGGGTACCCCTCGAGATAAGCGAAACCACCTCAAGATGCCCGACGTCGCTTACCCTCGCTCTCTAGAAGGGCTCAACTTCAAAACTCTTCAAGTATTTCTCCATTTTATAAGTTGTCTTATTCGTCCTCTTGCTCTAATGTGTTTTTGAGTTGAGCCCTTCTAGGGAGCGAGGGATGGGTGAGTGCATTGGCCTCGAAATGCATAATGTCACTTTTTTCGAGGTGAATGGTGGCTTCCACCCATCCCTCGCCCCTTTCCCTCGACCCCTAGAATTTTCGTTTTGAGTTTTTCTAAGGAATGTAAAGATTTTTATTTGATTTGGACATCCTATTTAAGGTTATAGTAGGCGATAGAGGATTGAGAAGTTGAAGGTGGAGGTCTAAATAGTGACTCGCATTCGGCATGAAATTTATTCACATACTTTTCAACAGTGTTCTAAAAATCGCTAGGCGCTGGGCGGGCGGCGAGCAGGTGCCTAGCGCCCAGGGGCCTAGGCGGGTGCCTAGGCGGTCTTAGATTTTGTATTATAACTTTAATAATTTACAAAAGTTAAGCATAATACCTTATCAATTACATCCAATTTAATGTCAATATACATATGCAAAATTTAAAAACATGAAAAATTAACAATCGTGAACAAAATTTATTAAAACTCAAATGACTGAAGTTGGTCATGATGGGTACTTTATATAAATTTGAATTTGTGTAATCTTTTATTTTTCTTCAAATTGCATGAATAACCTCAGTTATGTTTGATAAAATCTACATTAGTAAAATTGGTACCGGCAGATCCTTTGAGAATTTCATTAAGTAATCATCTTTCGCTACATTTAGACATATCATCATCATCATCAAAGCCCATTCCCGAGATTTTCTAAAAAAACAATTAAATAGTTTATTTCTAAAAAATAGGAAAGAAAAATAAAATAAAATAAAAACACAATCAACCTTATTAAAAAAAATTAAAAAATTAAAAAATTAAAAAATTAAAAAAAAAAAATCTCCCAGACCGCCTAGACTGCCCGCCCAGGCATTAATCTGGGCGATTTTCCACCTTCTAGCGCCTAGGCGCCGCCTAGACCGATTTTTAGAACACTGCTTTTCAATGTAAACTTGGCAAACACACACATGAAATTTTGCACATGTGCAAACAATGTTCATGTTGCACTTCATACATTTTCGTCAATAATATGCAATTCAAAATTTGAATTGGGGGAGAAAATAAAATCATTTATAGGTTAAGGGTGCGAAGGGGTTGGTGTAAAAAATTGTTGACATTCCCAATAAATCAAACAAAAAAACAATGTAAACCGCTAGCACAAGATCAACCATTAAAAAAAAGAAGTGGTAAGTAAGCGCGAATTCAAAAAGCATCTTACTTTGATGTTGTTAGGGTTACATTGAGATATGAAAATTGCTCACTCGGCTCTTCATTTGGCTATGACTTCATGGACATTTAAAGCATTTTTTTTCTTTTCTAATGAATATCTGCACCTATTTCTCTAGATATTTGCTACAGGTCGAGGGAGGGAGCGAGGGAAAGGGGCGGGGGATGGGTGGTAACCACCCATCTGCCTTGAGATGAATGCATCAGATTTGAGATGCGTGATGGCACTCATCTCGAGGCGGATGGGTGGATGAGTGGCTTCCACCCATCCCTCGCTCCCTCCCTCGACCCCTAGAATTTTCGATTTCTCTAACATTTATCAAATAACATAGCGGAATCATGTATATCTTTTAGTCTGATTTTGTTGACCCAATTTTCAACGATATTTCACATATAACCTAGGACGAATGCACTGATGTAACTATCATAATAATGATTAACAAAACCTAGGTCAATACAAAACATTCTCAATATTTTATCATCCATCCAAAAAGAGACACAACATATAATGAACACAAAGAATCAAAAAAAGAAGATTTACCTCTCCCTCAAACATATATCGTTGTCTATCGGACACAAACTTAATAAAATTTACCTTAAAAATATACTTTTACTTAGAAAAGGCGTCCGTCTAATCCAACTTAAGGTGATGGTTTCGTCTTGAGAAGTATTGAAACACAACTATAAAAAATTAATACATGCACTAATGTACCTATCATAGATTCATTATTATGACCAGTACTCCACCTTAGGTCAACAAAATCATTCTCGTTTATCTTTGGTCGTGTAGTATCAACAATAATATGAACACATAGTGAAAGCAAATAACCTTGAAAAAAGCTCATTTTTTTTCCACTTACTTTGAGCATATAAACATGTTTAAGTGCAGTGTATGAAAGCACGTGCAGTTCCACCTCCTCCGAGTCTTGAAGAGATTCACTCGGCATAAAAGCCTCCTCAATTTAGCTTAACTGAAGATACTAATCTTAAGGGGTTTGATACTTCGCCACGTGCAACATCCCCTCTGTTCACTGATTAAACACTTGGCAATTACACAAATAATTTTTTAGTGAAAGCCACACAAATTTTTTACAGAGTTTGAGAGAGAGAGAGAGAGAGAGAGAGAGAGTGTAACATAAACAAAAAGCATTGTTCTTGGTTCTTGCAAATTCAAAAGAGATCAAGGTTGTGGTTGTAAGTTTTCTTGATTTTGTTTCTTGTTTCTTTGATTGTACTGTTTTTCTTGAAATTTGATGGATGTTTGTATTTGTTTGAAAATTTGGTAATTTTGATATTTTGTTTATGATGAATTGAAATGTATGATGATCTTGCATGCAGAAAGTGTTGAGTTGGTTTGGAAATGGAACCCTAGGTGAAGAAATTTAAAGTTTTTTGGGGTTGATTTGAGTTGGGATTTTGGAGTGATTTAACCTAAACAGATGGGTTGATTTGGGGAATGTATGGGGAATAATGGTGTAGAGAAGGAGGATTTGTGTGGGTTGTTTGGAGAGAGGAATGTTTGGTGGTAATGTAGAGGGAAATGGGGGTGGAAAACAAGAGGGTAGGGTGAGGGGTTTAGAAGTTGAGAGTGGAAAACAAAAGAAGGAAAACAGCTCTAAGAAGAGAAAGGGGAATTTGGGTTGTTGTTGTGTTAGGAGTCAGTATCAGAAGAATCTAATGAAAGGGTTGGGGTTGGAATACTCGAAGCCTATAATTGTAGCCATGCCTGCACCTGATGGTGTCAAGGAGGTTTTGTCAGGGTTTGGGTGGAAGATTATTATGCCAGAAGATGCAAGTAATCCCATTTATGTTTCTCCAACTGGTTCTGTGTATTTGTCTATGGTGAAAGCATTGGAGGCTGCTGTGCTTCAAGCTTCTGTGAGTAAAGAGAAGGAAAGGGGTTTAAAACAAGTAGTCAGTTTAGGAATGTTGAAAAATTTGGAGGCTGCTTCACTTCAAGTTTCTGAAAGTAAAGAGAAGGAAGGGGACTCATCTAAACAAGTAGGCAGTTTAGGAATGTTGAAAACTTTGGATGCTGCTTCACTTCAAGCTTCTGAAGGTAAAGAGAAGGAAATGGGTTCATCCCAACAAGTAGGCAGGTTGTCTGTGTTGAAAACATTCGAGGCGGTTTCACTTCAAGCTTCTGAAAGTAAAGAGATTGAAAGGGGTTCATCCCAACAAATAGGCAGGTTGTCCATGTTGAAAACCTTGGAGGCTTCTTCACTTCAAGCTTCTGAAAGTAAAGGGAATGAAAGGGGTTCGTCTCAACGAGTAGGCAGTTCGGGAATGCTGAAAACCGTGGAGCCTGTTTCACCCGAAGCTCCTAATAAAGTGAACGAAAAGGGTTCATCTCAACAAGTAGGCAGTTTGGGAATGTTGAAAACCTTGCAGAGTGCTTCTCTACAAGCTTCTGAAAGTAAAGAGAAGGAAGGGGAATCATCTAAACAAGTAGGCAGTTTGGGAATGTTGAAAACTTTGGATGCTGCTTCACTTCAAGGTTCTGAAAGTAAAGAGAAGGAAATGGGTTCATCCTCACAAGTAGGCAGGTTGTCTGTGTTGAAAACATTGGAGGCGGTTTCACTTCAAGCTTCTGAAAGTAAAGAGAAGGAAATGGGTTCATCTCTACAAATAGGCAGGTTGTCCATGTTGAAAACCTTTGAGCCTGCTTCACTTCAAGCTTCTGAAAGTAAAGAGAATGAAAGGGGTTCATCTCAACAAGTATGCAGTTCGGGAATGCTGAAAATCGTGGAGCCTGTTTCACCTCAAGCTCCTGATAAAGCGAACGAAAAGGGTTCATCTCAACAAGTAGGCAGTCTGGGAATGTTGAAAATCTTGCAGAGTGCTTCTCTACAAGCTTCTGAAAGTAAAGAGAAGGAAGGGGAATCATCTAAACAAGTAGGCAGTTTGGGAATGTTGAAAACTTTGGATGCTGCTTCATTTCAAGGTTCTAAAAGTAAAGAGAAGGAAATGGGTTCATCCCAACAAGTAGGCAGGTTGTCTGTGTTGAAAACATTGGAGGCGGTTTCACTTCAAGCTTCTGAAAGTAAAGAGATGGAAATGGGTTCATCCCTACAAATAGGCAGGTTGTCCATGTTGAAAACCTTGGAGGCTGCTTCACTTCAAGCTTCTGAAAGTAAAGAGAATGAAGGGGGTTCATCTCAACAAGTAGGGAGTTCGGGAATGCTGAAAACCGTGGAGCCAGTTTCACCTCAAGCTCCTAATAAAGCGAACGAAAAGGGTTCATCTCAACAAGTAGGCAGTTTGGGAATGTTGAAAACCTTGCAGAGTGCTTCTCTACAAGCTTCTGAAAGTAAAGAGAAGGAAGGGGAATCATCTAAACAAGTAGGCAGTTTGGGAATGTTGAAAACTTTGGATGCTGCTTCATTTCAAGGTTCTAAAAGTAAAGAGAAGGAAATGGGTTCATCCCAACAAGTAGGCAGTTTGTCTGTGTTGAAAACATTCGAGGCGGTTTCACTTCAAGCTTCTGAAAGTAAAGAGAAGGAAATGTGTTCATCCCAACAAATAGGCAGGTTGTCCATGTTGAAAACCTTTGAGGCTGCTTCACTTCAAGCTTCTGAAAGTAAAGAGAATGAAAGGGGTTCATCTCAACAAGTAGGCAGTTCGGGAATGCTGAAAACTGTGGAGCCTGTGTCACCCCAAGCTCCTGATAAAGCGAACGAAAAGGGTTCATCTCAACAAGTAGGCAATTTGGGAATGTTGAAAACCTTGGAGGCTGCTCCACTTCAAGCTTCCGAAAGTACAGAGAAGGAAATGGATTCACCCCAACAAGTAGACAGGTTGTCCGTGTTGAAAACCTTGGAGGCGGTTTCACTTCAAGGTTGTGAAGGTAAAGAGAAGGAAATGGGGGGTTCATCTCAACAAGTAGGCAGTTTTTCCTTGTTGAAAACCTTGGAACCTGTTTCACTACATGCTTCTGAAAGTAAAGAGAAGGAACAGGTTTCGTCCCAACAAGTAGGCAGTTTGTCCGTGTTGAAAACCTTGGAGCCTGTTTCACTACAAGCTTCTGAAAGTAAAGAGAAGGAAAGGGGTTCATCCCAGTCTGTGTTGAAAACCTTGGAGGCTGCTTCACTACAAGTTTCTGACAGTAAAGAGAAGGAAAGGGGTTCATCTCAACAAGTAGGCAGTTTGAGCAGATGTGTTCACGATATTTCTTTGGAGGAAAATATGGACACGGGACTTTCAAGGGCAGTAGTGGTCAAAGATACGCAGGAAGAGGCTTCATGTGGTTCTTTTACAGACTTAAACTTTTGGAGAACTGATATTGGAGAGGTAAATGAAGTTGAGAGAGGAGAAGGGTTGTGGGATATCGTAATTGGTGCTTCTGGTAATGGAGTAGAAGTTCAGAGTATCCAACAGAAGAAAGAAAAACATAATAAGAGAAAAATCAGACCAGAATGGGATCCTGATTGGTCGCCTGAGCAAGGCAGTTCAGCTAGTAAAAGGAGTTCTAGTCGCTGTAGAAATCGGAAATTTTTGTTAGAGGGTTTGAATTGCTCGAAACCCCTAATTCAAGCTATACCTGCACCTCGCAGCATCAAGGAGCATTTTGCTTTATCTGGATGGAAGATTACCATCCCAAAAGGTTCAAGTAGTCCAGTCTATATTTCTCCATCTGGTTCTCGATACGAGTCCCTATTGAAAGCCTTGGAGACATTTTCACTTCAAGCTCCCAAATGTAGAGAGAAACAACTGGTCTCCATCCAGCCAGTAGCCAGTTCAACAAAATGTGTTGTCAATGTTTCTCACAAGGAGGTGGTCTGTGGTGCCAGTTCCAGAAATGTTTCTCACAAGGAGTTGGTCTGTGGAGCCAGTTCCAGAAAATGTGTTGTCAATGTTTCTTGCAAAGAGGTGGTCTGTGGACTTTCATGTGCAAGTGCATCAAAGATTAAAGGTGTGTCGTCAGAAGTATATGTAGGAACAGCCACTCGTAACAAACCTTGTGTCAGTGAGGTCAGACTTACTTCTCGTCACAAAAAAGAAGCTCGAAATACTCAAAAAAAGAAAGAAACTCCTAACAAGAGAAAAGGCTTTCCAGAAGTGGATCCCGATTGGTCACCCACTCAGGGGAGTTCTGTGGAAAGAGTGGGCGAATCCGCAAGTAGAAGGGGTACCAGTTGCAGTCAAATCCAGGAGAATCCTTCAGAGATGTCAGATTACTCAAAACCCATCCTTCAAGCTAATACTCCAACCAGTAGTATCAAGGACGTTTTGTTGGCATTTGGGTGGAAAGTTTCAACACCCGATGGTGCTAATAATCCCATTTATGTTTCGCCAACTGGTTTTGTATGTCGTTCCCTATTGAAAGCCTTGAAGGCTTTTTCACGCGAAGCTTCTAAAATTAGTGATAAAGTAAGGGATTCATCTCAGTTGGTGGATATTTCCAGTAATTTTGTTGATAGTGTCGCTGTGAAGAAGAAGGTGGCTCTGAAGACCCTGTCCTCCCAGCCTATTGACGAGATTGTTTCATCACTTCCAGCAGAATTGGGAACAAGAGAAGCGCATCAAATGGCAGCCTTTTGCACTGAAGAAGAACAGAGAAGGGAAACTACTAATGGTGAATGCCAGACTGGTGGGACAGAAAATGTTCACTTGCATAATTTAAACTCCTGCATACATTCAGTCTCGTTATCAGGGGATAGGCCTCAAGAACAAATGACAACTGACATTGTTATAGCAAACGAAGCTGCATGTGGACAAGTAAAAGAGGTGGCAGTTGACGAGGGAAAGGAATTAAACATCAAGGATGAACATTTGAATCGTGAAAAGGATAGTTCTGTTTGCTGTAATGTTCTCGAAGCACATGATGGTCAAAAGAGCGAAGATGAAACACAAAATAATATGGATTTTCAGGGAATTAGGAGGTCTACTCGCATTAATGGCAGACACGTGGCTGTGGATATGGAATTGGACTTGGAATTGTTTAATGGGGACTATAGTGTTTATCCAGACTGTTTCACCGACATGCCAAAAGCAAAAGTATTATTTGGAAAGACAGAATTCTATGAGAGAGAAAGCAACAAAGAAACCTCCCGCAGGCCAGAGACGATGAGATTCAGAGAGGTTAAAGAGGTGTTGGTATCTTGTATGGCAGAGGACAAGTTAAAATTTGGTAATTCTATTGAAAAGTTAATGCCAGATATAAAACCCCTGAAACATGAGCTTTATGAAGAAAACGCAGAGGAATCCTTGTTATCCGATGAAGAAATGATGCATACAGACAATGACGAGGATGCTTCATTAGTTCCTGTGCAAAAAGAAACGATTGATAAGGAACCTGTGGAAGTGGAGACATCGTCTATGACAAATGATGAGGGAGATGAGTGTTTGAGTAATGGAACCGAAGAATCAGATAGGAGCCCATCCATAAAAAGCGATCAAGACACAGATAGTGATATGCAAGAAGCTGGTACGTTTCATGGTGCAAGTGAAAGAAGATCTACAAGAATCAGTGGAAGACGTGTTCCTGTAGATGATGGTGATGATAATATCGATCTAGGAGCCTGCATTCTTGATGACGATATATATTTGGCTGACTTCATTGTAAAACGACTGGCAAAAAAGGACAAGCAGAGAACCAGATCTTCCATGAATGGTAATGTTGAGAGCAAATCACCTACAGAAGGTAATACTTCTTTAAAGTCTTTAAAGCAAATTGCCAGGGATTCACAAAAGCATAGAAAGCAGAAGGTGTTAAAGACTAATAACATTCCTAGTGAGAACTGTAATAAATCAGATAATTATGATGGGATAAATACTCCTGACTCTAGGAAATGCTCTCCATCCGTACAGAATAATGGGGAAGAATCTCTACTGACCAAGAAACGGTACCCATCATCTGCAGGCAAAAGAAAGTCAGTTGGAAGTGAATCTTCAAATGGAAAAAAGAAGAAAAAGAAGAGTGGTGGATGTGGCCTGATTGTGAGAAGAACTGGAAAAGTGGACCATGAAGAGAATATCAGGTCTGTTTTAAAAGTCAATGTATTGTCTTGGCTGATCGATTCTGGTGTACTAGTGGAAAATGAAAAAGTCGTATACAAAGTAAAGGGTGGTGAAGGTTGTGCACTAGAAGGCTCTATCTCTAGAAGGGGAATCCGGTGCAACTGCTGCAGAAAAATTCTGTCATTATTAGATTTTGAAGCTCACGCTGGTAGTGATCTCCACCAGCCCTGGAATAATATAACCGTCACATCTGGAATGTCATTGATGGAATGTCAGCATGTTGCATGGGAGAAAGAAAAAAAACAAAGGAAAATTGGTTTCCAGATGATAGAAGCTGCTGATAGGGATCCCAGTGATGATACATGTGGGATTTGTGCTGACGGAGGGGAACTGATCTGCTGTGATGGTTGCCCCTCGACCTTTCATCAGGACTGCACAAAGCTCGAGGTCTTACTCGCTCTCCTTGTTCTTATTTTTGTTGTTGTTACTTCATTGTTTGCTGGTGAACTAAACCCTGATGTTTTGGATAGGGATATTACTGTCATGATTCTTATTATCACTACAATAATGATTGTTGCTATGAGGCACTATTATTACTAACATATAACACTGCATAGAAGAAGGCAATAAAAATGACAGTTTTATGTGCAATCCTTTCTCTTATTTTTGTTGCACGGGGAGAGACTACCCCAGTGGACATTGCCTTAGTCTGTTAAGATTTAATTGAGATATCCCAGTTACATTTCAGTTTATGTAATGTCCCAGTATCAACACATGTTGAAAGTGAGAGAGCCTGCAGGGATACTCTCTTTTAGTTCATGCAGAAGCAGACAGTGTGGGCCTAGACCCTGCCCAGTAAGATACTGGATCAATCCTGTTCATACCAGATAACCATTGTCTCAAAAGCTGTTCCAGATCATTTGGAATTTCGGATATATATATATTTTTTTAATATCCCTTAAGCCCTCCCACCTCAAATGCCGCCTGCAGGGTTTGAACCCTGGAATTTCGGATGGTATCCTGGTTGAAATTCAGATCCATTCAAATTTTTGAACTTCAGTTTGATATTATTTTGTCGAAGTATATTATGAAGATATATTGATCGTATCTTGCACATGTCCTTTCTTATTGAAAGTTTATTATATGCAGAAGCATTGAACTATCAACATAAGTTTTTTTCGAACTATGTTGACTTTTCTTTATCGAAATTCAGTTATTACTACTTGGAAATAAATACATATGTAGCATATACATTATCAATTTTTGTTTTATACTTTTATCCGGAGCAAGGATGGTCCATAATAGATCCAGTAAGTTATCAGAATGGAATCGATTGGGTTCCTGGGTCCTAGCCAGTCTAGTGATAGCGATGCTTTTTCCATTAAATTAATATATGTGACCTGAAATGTTTGAATAGGTCCTGGGTCCAACCTGGCTGAGTGACAACACGACTTATGAATGCAATGCAGCTTTTTTATACTAAAAATTAATACTGGCATCAAATGTTTGTCGTTCCTAACCAGTCACAGCTAATGTTTACATTGAAATAAGACTGGAAAACCTGGAAAGCAAAATTTTTACCAGTATGTTCCAATGATCAAAGGGCTGGCAACATAGAGTTTAGGACGAACACATAAGGAGTCTGATCCTAACTGATAAAGAGATCCAATGGATTTTGTTCGGATGTGACCATCAAATATCTAGATCCAGTCAAAATAAAAGAATTTGATTTCGGTTCTGAATACAACTTTAATATTTTTTTAATGCATAGGTTATTCACATTAAAGTTATGCTACTAGTGATGTGATTCCCAAAAACTTAAAGAACAAGGTTTTAAGGGTGTGTTTGGTTGCATCGAATCCTATGCCATGAAAATCCATGAGGGGACTCCTACATTTTAGGCTAAATTGATATATCATTTCACATCTACCATTTGACCACCATTTGATTTTGTGATCAATGGTGGGAATGGAAGTCCCATGAACATGAGAATCTCACTCCTTGGTCCCCCCAAGGCATGTAATTCTCATGTTCATGGGACTTCCATTCCCACCATTGATCACAAAACCAAATGGTGGACGTGGAGTGATACATCAATTTAGCCTAAAATGTAGAGGTCCCCTCATAAATTCCCATGGCATAGGATTCCATGCAACCAAACACACCCTAAGTTATTTTTCAAACCAAAAACATGTGTCATCCCTAAATTTACAAGGAATTAACAAGACATAAACTTAACGAACCAGATCATGATCCAGGACACAAGTGACAAAACATACTTTCCAAACTGTTTTTAGTGGTTCGAAACAGATCAACTATTGGTTCTCGTTGTCATTCCATTGTTCGAGAATCCTGCTAATAGGATCAGTCAATGTAGCTGGCTATCCTTTTCATATTTGTTATACCATCACTATTTTGAAGTAAATAAACCTTTATTGGCAATGTTTCAGTCAGAAGGTTTGATATTGATATTCTTGTACCTTTTGGCCTTCTAATGAAGTTCAATTTTAGAAAGCTGACTGACTGATATTATCCTGTTTCAGTCTCTTCCAGAAGGTAATTGGTATTGCTCATTCTGTACATGTGTGTTCTGTATGCTGGTCGATCATGGACAAGAGCAGTGCAATGGACCCATGGATATGCGCAGTTGTAATCAATGTGGATGGAAATGTAAGTAAATGTTGATTGTCGTATTCATCTATATTAATGATCATTAATTATTGGGTTATTTTTGTTTTGGGGTCTATTTGGTTTATCGTAATTGAGTTTAGAGTCCATTAAAAAGTTATTTCAGTATGGGGTCAAAATGGCTAGTCAACTCAATTGAATTACCTTGACCAACCTATATACAAAAATACTCTTACAAAAAGGGACTTCAAAGTTAAAATAAGTAAAAATTAAATGGAAAAAAAACATAGTGCTTATTTCTATACAATCCAAAGGGTCTATTGATAAATCAAAACCCAATCCATCTTCTTCCTTCCCTACCCATTTTCCTTTTGCCCTTTGCATTCTCTACAATCAAAACCTCCCAAAAAGCTTCCAACACCGTTAAAACCTTAGCCACCTTCCAAAACCATCACATCCCACCATTGCTTAGAGTTTCCCAATCAAATCCCACCCCCACCGCACCCCCTTGCCAAACAATTCACCCTAACTGGATCCATTGATTAAAGTCACTTCCTCCAAACTCAAAACCAAAGATGCAATGATTATCTCCCAAGCTTTTCTCATACATCAAAGCCATTGCAAGACACAATGAATCCCCCAACCCTGATTCAATTTAGTTCTAGCCAAGCTTCGTTGTTTATTTTCCTCTTTGTTTCTTAGTCCGATTTCTTTCTTCTCTAATTTGTTTAAATTAGATTAAAAATAGAGAGGGAGGAGATGGGGGTTTCAATGGGGTCGAAAGCTTTGAGGGAGATTTTAATTGCAAAGAATACAAAGTAGGAAAGGAAGAAGACCTTTGGATTGTTTAGAGATACACATTTTATTAATTTATTTTTTTACTTTGGGGTCCCTTTTTGTAAGGGTATTTTGTCCATAGACTGGTCAAGGCAAGTCAACTAGGTTGACTGAGCTATTTTGGAACCAGAGTGAAATAGTTTTCAAAATGGACCCCAAACTCAATTTATTAAATCAAATGAACCCCAAAATCAAAAGAACCCTTAATTTTTTTGGTACCCATTTAACTCTTGTTGCAATTGTATCTGTTGCAGATCATACCAGTTGTGTTTGGGAAATGCAGAATAGGGATTCACTTTGCGAATCATTGGCATATTGTGGAAAAGATTGCGAGAAGGTTTTCCCATGCTTTCCTGTTCTTCAATTATCCTCACGAAAGACCTTTATTATACTATTATTACTAACCAAAATAAAGCAAGAGTCTGAGTCCCATCTGTTTCTTTTCCTGAAAAGTTAAAACCATGTTTCTCTATTGACAATAATGTACACAACTTACATAAGATCATGGAAACAAATTCTTTCCTTTAATGCCATAAGATGGCCAAACTGTCCACAACTGCCCACCCTAACCTCCACCTCCATTCTCCATTTTCTCTCTGTTACCAGATTGACCAAATTGTCCATAATGATTTTTCTGACGAATTAGAAAAAGCTTTCTATTTCCATAATGTCAATCTATTGACTATAAAAAGACCCATCCTGCCAGGAGTGGATCCAGGATTGCAGACATAGGGGGGCAAACAGTTCATAACTATTTTACTATACAAGTATTCAACTATATATACTTGGCATAATTAATTCACTTGTAGCTAGCAAATGAAGAACTTACCTTTTTGAATTGGAGAAAACAGAAGAGTAGCAGCAGTAGCTTAGGTAGTGTCTATTTTGTGGACTGGACTTAATGGAGAGTTTTTTCCTTTTGGGCTAGCTCAGAGAAAGCAGACAAACAACAACTTTTGAAATCTTAATTTACAATTATTTAATCTAAAATAAAGAGATTAAATAGATAGAGATTAAAAAAAAATTCTTTGAAATGTATAATTTCCCTTTCCTTGGTTCTCAACTCAATAAAAATGTTAATATGAATATGATGGGAATTAAAATAGAGAGAGATGGTGGGTGGATAGATAGGAATTAAAAAGAGAGAGAGATAAATTAAATAAAAGAGAAAGAGATGGAGTGGAATTGGGATTGGTGAAGGGGGGAGTTTAAGAAATAGAAAACAAAATTCTTTGTTTTAAAATGACCTGGAATCAAAAGCCAAGATTGTATATAAAGAAGGGCAATCTAAAATTTTAAAGGGGGCAAGATAAAACATATAAGTAATTTGGGGAGATTTTTCAAAAATATAAGGGGGGCAATTGACCCCCTTATCCAACACATAGATCCGCCCATGCATCCTGCTATCCACAGAAAATAAGCCAAGAAACTGTTTACACACATATGCTTGTAATTGTAAGTATAGAGGGGTAGAAGTGAGTTTGACGTGTCTAAGGTGAAATTGAGATTTTGGACATTTCTCCATGTATCACATGTTTTCTACAAATCCAGACATCTGCAACAGGGACTTCTTGTCGAGAAACGTTGTGTGGGTTTACTTGTCATGATCTTTAATCAATGGCTTTGCAATGTTAAAATGGAGAGTGTTCCTTGCCTGCGGATATCCTGTTTGTGCTCCAACAGGTTAGAATGAAATCCTGTTTGCATGCAATTTGTTTGGATCTCCTCCATTTGCACTAATTTTCTGAAGCTTTATGGCATTTTGCACAACTCATTAATTCCCAGAACTTTGCAGTGTTTGAAATTTCCCAACTGATGACCTGAAATTTTATGGCATTCTGGCTTCTTGCTACTTATGTTGTATGTTATAGTCTATCTGTTTTGCTCGACTACAGGTGGCTTCTGGGATATCAAAAATGATCGGTGTCTCAAACTTTATAGGAAGAGGCTTTTCTTGGACTCTGCTAAGGCGAGATGAAGAGGAGGGTGTTGACCCAGATAAAAGAACGCCTCTCATCATCGAATGCAATGTAAAACTCTCCTTGGCACTTCTGGTGCTACATGAATGTTTTGTTCCTTTAATGGATCCCAGAACTGGTCTAGACATGATTTCTCAAGCAGTTTACAGCTGTGGGTAAGTGTACCAACTACTACTTTCAATGAACTCTCTTGAACCAGCATTGTATTTATATATTGCTCGTCAAGATGTAATTTTTCATCTCAACTTTTTATGTAGTAAAGTTCACTAAGTAGTCCTTCCTAAAGTGATTTTCTAAGTCAAGTGCACGCCCGAGGTACTAAATTTTTATAACTTACCTTTTGTGCAACTGCAATAATTATTCCTGTTGTTAGTAAAGCATAAAAGTCCGGCTCTTGCCTTTATGAGAGTCAAACAGTGATTAAGAAAGGAAAAAATTTATGAACATTATAGCTTTACCCTTGAAAATCGGAAATCGTTACCACAAATAACCAGATTAGAGAAGGCATATTAGAAAAGGGGATTACAAGGTTGAACAGTTCTGGATCGTTCATTTAATTATAATTTACACAACACAATTGTTTGGTTAGAGGATTTAGAAAGAGATGTTCTTTGTTGGGTGATCTCCGAGGTCAGGTTAGGTTACCAGAATGTCCGAGTTCCATGAAGGGTACATGAAGGTTCCCACTGTAGGCCATGTATCCTTCTACTCATAACATATAGAAAGTCAGTATCTCATCATCAGCAAGGGAGTTACCGTCTCTGCTTTTTCCCAACTAATAGGGTTGGCAATGTGTTTTCTAATTTTCCCTGAACAATATTATTAATTGTTCAACGAGAGCTTAAATAACTCATTTTATAAGAAAATTTGGAAAATCTCTTCAAGTAACAGTTTATGGATTTCATGATTGAAGTCTTGAAGATATATTTAACTTGGAATTGTAAAAAAATTCTCATTACTCCATGTTACCCAAAGTCATTTATTTAAGCATTAAGCTTCTTAATCTTAGAAAACACTTTGTTATACTCAGATGTGTCGTAATCTCGATCAATTCTATCTTTCTCAGATCAAACTTCAACCGCCTAAACTATGGGGGATTTTACACTGTGATTCTGGAGAAAGATGAGGAAATTATATCAGTGGCAACATTGAGGTTTGGACATGTAGCCTATGTATACTACTTGTATTGTTTTTGCTATTGTGCTTCTCCATTTATTGAAGATGCATCATTGCCACTCTTGTTGAATTGCATGATTTAATGTTTTGTTTTCCATTTCTTTGCTTGGGTTGTTGTTGCTAACCACTAAGGATTCCCTATAAAATTAAACTTTAAGAGCAATAATACATGAGCAAATAATATTGCATGTTTCAGCAAACTCATAAACATTAATTTTATTGAGCAATCCTGATCCTCGCAACTTCATGGTATTCTTTATGCTATCTTGAAGAATGTGGATATTTCCCCACTTCACCATAACCTTGATCTTTCATTTGCTTTATTGTTTGGTTCTCTTCTAGGCTTCATGGGACCCGTGTAGCAGAAATGCCATTCATTGGAACTAGGCCCAGATATAGACGACGAGGCATGTGCCGGCGCCTTCTCAATGCCATTGAAGAGGTGCAGCCTTTTTTTTTTTACAAAATATTTTACTTGACGCATCCTTTGTTTCTTTGTATATTGTTTTGCCATCAAGCATCCTTTCTCTAGCTCTCTTGTTATTGACTAGCTCTCTTGTTATTGACTGAACATCACTATCGTTCGGTTTGACAAGTTTACTTGTGATGTTGAAGATTAAGAGTTAAGACATTGAGATTGTGGATTATTTTCATTACAATCCCTTAACCCTGTGAAGTTCACCCCAATCTCTAGTTGAAAGATGCTTTTGTTTATAATGCTTGTGAAAATTCTGTGAACGTTAGATTATGTGGCTTTAAAGCTATGTAAACTAAGGGTGCTCTATCTATAGAAAAAAAAAAAAAAAAAAGAACAAAAACAAAACAGAAAAAACCCGCGTTAGACACGTATGGTATCAGATACTCGTGTAACACTCATGGATATTCTCGTCGCACACTCATATAGATCATCAACTTTTTCACACATCTGTGAAAAGTTTTAATTCTTTACAAATTTTACAAGGATATTATAGCAAGTTAGTAAATACACGTGTAACATATGACTAATAATTCAAAACTTATTGGTTTGTTTTTTAAATAATACTTAAATGTACAGGTGTGTCTCCAGCATGTCCCATTATGTTTTTTTTATTTTATTTTTATTTTTATTTTTTAATTTTTTTACCGATGTGTGGCCAACACCTTGTATCCGTGTCGTCACATAGCTTTAAATAGGGGTGGGCATCCCATCCCGTCCCGATTTTTTTGTGTTCTTTTGGGATTGATCAAACTCATCCCGATTCCGTCCCGATCTATAGTGGGATGAAATCGGGATGGAGATTTTCAATCCCGCCTATCCCGTCCCGAATTTATTTATTTAATATTTATTATTATTAATTTTAATCAAAATACTCTTCTAAATTAAGGTTTAGGATGTGTTGAAATTAAATCAATGTAAGATGAAATTCTATATGAAATTTAAATGAATTGAATCATTAATTCTAAATGAAATTTAATATTTATTTGCCTTCAAAAAAAGTTTTAATATTTATTTATTTAATATATATTATTCTTTATGATGTAAGTTATATGTATATAAATTTGACATTATTGGTGTGTGAGTAATGTGAGATAAAACTTTTTTTGTTATTTTTTATTGTAGGACTATTTAGTATGTGCTCATCCTGTCCCGTCCTGATCCCGAATGAACGGAATGGGATAGGGATGGGTCCATCCCGTCCCGTACCCACCCCTAACTTTAAAGTGTTTTAGTATGTGGTTCAGTTCGCTTTTTTTTTTTTTTGGGTAAGCCCTGAAAATAGTGTTTCAAATATAATTTTGACTGTTGCTGGTTTCTTAGATTTGCTAGTGATTTCTCATCTTAGCAACATCACTGTAATAGTTTAGGGAACAGCGCATGGATCTAAAAAATACTTGTATTGGCTTTTCAACTTTAACAGACATGAAAAAATTGTGTACTAATATTGCCATTTTATCAGACTCATGTGACTATCATCTTGTTTAAATCACCTACTTGTTCTCCTAAAAGGGAAAAAACATCTACTTACTGACGTTCTTAATTTACCAGATGTTATTGTCATTAGATGTGGACAAGCTGATAATCCCTGCCATTCCTGATATGCTGGAAACATGGACGAAATCATTTTCCTTCAAACACTTGGAGCTATCCCATAAAGAGGAAATAAGGAAGTTGAACATAGTGATTTTTGTAGACACAACATTGTTGCAGAAACCCATATGCAACAAAGAATCAGGTAACTGCAGGTGATTACATTGCTTATCTTCTGTATCCTAGAGTTATGATATTCATGGAATTAAATTGGTGCCTTTGGAATTTATTTCTATGTAGATGTGCAAATGGTTGCATCGGTGGTGATATAGATGTCTAAAATCGTCAAATTCCTGAAAACGGAAGGAAGACAAACTTGAAGTACTCCTTTGACCTTTTCTGATTGATAGATTATAACTCATGATGATGGAAGCACCTCTCCATTCAGAAGTTTAGATGGGGTCATTTTTGAAATTTTGCTTTTGTACAAAGCCAAGACGGTAACGATTCCCAAACCATCAGTATCAGTTTGTGTGTAGATTGTCACAGAGCCCTGACGAAGCCAAGGATGTCTGTGTTGATTCTATCTACAGCACTTTTGGTAGTATTGAAAGGCTAATGATCACAGGTAACCACAAAATTTTGTCCAACCATTGGTATTTCCTTTTTGTTGATGCAGATGGTTTACTCTATTAACCGTTAATTTCACTTATCAATAAACTATATCAGGTTAACTCATATTAAGTTTATGATAAATTTGTTCTGAAAGTGCATAGTCTGTAGTTATGTATTGTAAGCTGAAGATAAGTATCACAAATTTTTACTCAAAATCCGAATGCAAATACTTTTTAGGTACCACATAATAGAATCAGAAGCTGTTATCCTGTTTGGGGTACCTACTCTAGTATAGTACCAGAATGGTCAACCTCTACGACTGACTTGTACATTGAGGTTAAGGATGCCCAACTTGTACGCCAAATTCAAACCTGAGATACTTAACCATTTCCAACTTGATAGTTTGTGTAGGAAGTTGAAAAGTATTAAGGAAGTTTAGAAGAATATATAGCTAAGGTTGATTTTACGAAGAATGCAGATGAGAAAGAACAAGGTTCTCTGGCATAGCTTTATAAGTTGGACAACATTTTTAGACATAATCACCTTAGCTGTGGAAATTATGCATTCAAGTGTTATTGCTCCTAAACTGTTGACTGTTTGTAACTTGTGGATTACTTTCTTTTACTGCATTTACGAACCACACTTGGTGGAAATTTGCGGGGGTTGTCTTGCTGTGATGAAGTTACTGTGTCAAAGTTATTTTGAGTCCACAGTTTGGGGTGAAGCATGATACTCCCCTGATCGTACTCTTCAGTTATTATTGAATAAATAGAACTTCTTAGTTGATAGTTTAGCTAGGGAGATTTGATCCTTACACATGTCACATGAGGGACAAAGACCTCGACAACATGTGTTTTTATTGGGATATTGCTTCACATTTGCCTGCCGCGATTGTGCAAGGAATTCATATTGTCGTGTATCTTGTTTGAAGTAGTCATCTCATTGCAGGTTTGCAGATTACATGGGCATCCAAAATGGCATTTGACCAGTTACTATAAAAATAAGCTTGGATAATCAACGTAGATTAGCCAAGTTTTTGAAATACAAGTCCGATCAACCAGAAAATATATCTTGGTGATCATGATCTTTCGGTAATATGACCTATAAAAATATATATATATATATATACACCTATGATCTATAAAGATCGGGATGAGAATCCAAATAGGAGACTCGATTGTCCATATGTTGTAATAATAAATCACATTAATTATTGGTTTTAATAGGGGGAATTTAACTATATGTCATGCGTATGTTTCAAACATCGACTCTGAGTATCTGTTCCTTGATAAATGTGGACTACTGGACTGTGCAAATGTATACACAAAAGGCATCAACCCATGCGCATGAATGAGATGAAATGGACGGAGATACATGCGGGTCCATTGAGTTTGAACACTAGGGTGGTTGTCCCAATCGGTCGAGGCACCTGCTTCATATCAACATAGAATTTGAAACAGTTGGTGGGATTTCAATCTTTTTGTGTAAAAAGAAAATGTTCCTGCTGTCTGGTTACTTTTGAAGCTTTCCTTTGAGGTGAGAGAACATAATAGAGTTGTTGCGCTTTATTGCGGAAGCAGATAGACACCAACAATTGCACACAAGTACTATAAGGATTTAATCAATTAAATAAAGTAACTAGCAATGAAAGTAATTAGAGAAAACCAAGAACATACCACAAGAGATACAAGGTTTACGTGGTTTGGCAAATTGCGCCTACGTTTACGGTGAAGTGATTTCACTATATTCAAGAACAAGGTACAAGAAGATGATAATTCTCACACAATCTCTCAACAAGAGATAAAACAATTTTAGCAATTATCTTTCTTTATTCCTTGTGTTTCACTGTTTTTCTACATATAAAAAACAACCATAGCTCCTAGTATATATAACATCTTGTTTCCTGTTCAAAATCTATTTCCTGTTTCTTGAATTTGTTTCTTGTTCAAAAACCAATTTTCTGTTTCTTGAATTTGTTTCCTGTTTCACAAAACAGTTTTGTTTTTTATTTCACAAAACAGTCATGTTTCCTGTTTCACAATTCTCCACCTCGACGAAATTTTTTTTTAAGGAAAAATGAGCCAAAACAAGGCAAAAGAATAAACTGATCAACACTCCACCATAGCTCTGTCACCTCACGAAATCGCTTCAAAGGGCCCTCAATCAACATGAGTCAATGTGGAATAAGTCTAAACAATGTTGGAACTTAACTCCAAAAACAACCTTTGTCAACATATCAGCAGGTTTGTTTTTTGTGTGTACTTTCACCAAAGATACATCACCATCATCAATTACATCTCGAACAAAGTGATATCAGACGTCAATATGCTTAGTCCCTGCGTGATGAACCTGATTTTTAGCAAAGTGGATGGAACTCTGACTGTCACAGAGAACCTCAACACTATCTTGTTCGACACCCAAGTCATTTACAAGACTTTGAAGCCACAATGCTTGTTTTACAGCTTCTGTCAATGCCATATACTCTGCCTCTGTAGTCGAGAGAGTCACTGTATCCTGAAGCATAGATCTCCAACTTACCGGAGCACCGTATATCTGAAATACGTAACCAATAGTAGATCTTCGTCTATCTAGATCACCAGCATAATTAGAATCAACAAACCCACGAACCTGACATGAATCTCAACCGAAGTCCAAACCCACATCCAAGGTACCTTTTAAGTACCTAAGCATCCATTTCACTGCCTCCCAATGTTTCTTCCCAGGGTTTTTCATATACCTGCTTACAACACTAACAGCCTGTGAAATGTCAGGGCGTGTACACACCATAGCATACATTAAACTGCCAACTGCACTAGCATAAGGAACATGCGACATGTATTCCTTTTCTTCCACTGTGACTGGAGATAACTTTCGAGAAAGTCTAAAATGTGAAGCCAAATGAGTAATAACCGGCTTTGCGTTTTCCATGCCAAACCGTGATATGACCTTCTCAAGGTACCCCTTCTGTGAAAGAAATAATTTTTTATTCTCCCTTTCTCTTCTTATCTCCATACCAAGTATTTTCCTTGCAGCATCCATATCCTTCATCTCAAACTCAGATGCAAATTGAGGCTTCAATTTATTTATCTCCACCATACTCTTACAGTCAATGAACATATCGTCAACATAGAGCAAAAGATAAATAAAATCGCCACTACGAAGTTTTTTCAAGTAAACACAACAATCATACTTACTTTGTGTGAACCCATGTTTCAACATAAAAGTGTCAAACCGTTTGTATCACTGTCTAAGTGACTGCTTTAACCCATAAAGTGATATCCTCAAACGACAAACATGGTATTCTTTTCCAACAACCTTAAAATCTTTCTGCTGATGCATATAAACTTCCTCCTCTAAGTCTCCATGCAATAAAGTTGTTTTCACATCAAGTTGTTCAAACTCAAGGTCACCATGAGCTACCAAGCTCAACAACACACGTATAGAAGTGTGTTTTACCACAGGCGAAAATATCTCATTGTAGTCAACGCCTTCTCTCTGAGCAAAACCCTTAGCTACTAATCTTGCCTTGAACTGAGTACCAGACTCAAGAGTAGCATGTTTTTTCTTAAACACCCACTTGCAGCCAATTGTTTTCTTTCCATTTGGCAACGACACTAGATCCCAAGTATGGTTCTTCTGGAGAGACTCCATCTCACCCTGCATAGCTACTAACCAACTCTGACTATTTGAATGACGAGCGACCTGCTTGTAAGTAGTTGGCTCATCATCTTCCACAGAGAGTGCATATGCAACCAAATCAACTGTATTCAACTGACCATAGTGCTTCAACGGTTCTTCAAATCCAAAATTTTGAACTTGCTTAACCGATCGTTTTGACTTAGTTAAGGCCAAAGGTTGATGCTGGGATTGATTATCTTCAACTGGTTGTTGTTCCTCATGGTCTTCAGGCTCATAATTCAGATCATGTGTGTCTGCTTCAACTACTTGTTCATCTGCTGCATCCACAAACGCTTCAACTTCTACTTTCTGAGTGTTACTAGATTCACCCCCACTATCAACCAACTCCTTAGCTTTAGTACAAGCTAACAAGGAATTCTCATCAAATGTAACATCTCGACTGGTCACAAATTTATTATCCTCTAAACACCATAGACGATAACCCTTCACGCCTTTTGCATACCCCAAGAAAATGGCCTTCTTAGCCCTAGCATCAAGCTTATTTTCTTTCACATGGAAGTAGACAATACAACCGAAAACTTTCAGTATACTGCAAGCAACATGTTCACCTGACCACACCTCATAAGGTGTTTTGCAGTCTAATGTAGAATGTGGCGATCTATTAATCAAGAAACACGCAGTGGCTATTGATTCAGCCCACCATTCTCTGCCAAGATAAGCATTGGAGTGCATACACCTAGCTCTTTCGAGCATAGTACGATTCAATCTCTCAGCAACTCCATTTTGTTGTGGCGTGTCTCTAACAGTCCAATGTCGAACAATTCCTTCCTGATCACAAAACTGTTTGAAAGTACCCTCAGTATACTCGGTACCATTATCAGACCTCAAAGTCTTCACCTTTCTTCCAGTTCTATTCTCAACGATTGCTCTCCACCTTTTAAATGTCTCAAATACTTCATTCTTAGACTTCAAAAATATACCCATGTGTAACGGGAATAATGATCAATGAAGGAGACAAAGTACCTGAAACCTCCATTAGAAGCGACCTTCGCTGGCCCCCACACATCTGTATGCACATAGTCTAGAATACCTCTGCTCCTATGCGTGCTTGTACTGAATTTTACCCTGCATTGTTTTCCATATACACAATGCTCGCAAAACTCCATAGTCGATTTCTGCATACCCTTCAGTAACCCTTGCTTGCTCAGTAGAGACAATCATTTTTCTGTCATATGCCCAAGTCGCATGTGCCATAACTAGTGCTATCCGATGAAGAAGTTCCCACTGCCACATTTCCTGTTACCGTGTTACCCATCAAGGTGTACAAGTTACCTTGTTTGATCCCTTTCATGACAACCAAAGATCCACAGACAACCTTTAAAACTCCACCTACCGCTGTAAACTTACAACCATTTGAGTCTAAAACACCAAGCGAGATAAGGTTCTTTTTCAAGGCTGGGACATGCCTCACATCAGTTAAGGTTCTCACAACACCATCATACATCTTAATCCTGATTGTTCCAATTTCAACTGTCTTGCAAGCGTAATCATTATCCATCAGAACAGTACCACTATCAATGTGCTCATAGGTAGTGAACCACTCCCTGTTTGGGCACATATGGTAAGAACACCCAGAGTCAAGGATCCATCTCCCAGAGATGTCTATGTTTTCATCCGCAACTGAATAACATTCTTCATCCTTTTTCGTACTAGATGCATAACTTGCTTCACTAGTATCACCCTTATCTTGTTTTTTCTTGCCCTTCCAACTATTATCACGATTACTCTTACCTTGATTTGGACAATTTTTTTCTAATATGCCCCCAGTCTCTACATTTGTGACATTGTGGACATCTAGACTTTGATATAGTTTTCCACTATTTGAAGATGATTTCACTTTAGACCTTCCTCTAGCAACCAACCCTTCAGCTTGATCTTTCCCACTACCACTTGATGAAGTTTTCTTCTGAATCTCATTGGACAAGAGTGCACCGGTAGTTTCATCAAACGTAAGTTCATCTTTCCCAAACAAAATTGTTTGTACAAGATTTTCATATAACTGCGGCAAGGAGTAAAGCAATATAATTGCTTGGTCTTCATCCTCAATCTTCACATCTACATCTCTCAGATTTGAGATAATCCGTGTAAACTTGGCGATATGATCACCAATTGGAGTGCCCTCATCCATTGCTAGTCTGTACAATTGGGTTTTCAAGTATAACTTGTTTGATAATGTTTTAGTCATAAACTGTGACTCAAGCTTCAACCAAACATCAACTGCCGTAGTCTCTTCATTAACTAAAAAAATTATGTCTCTATCCAGACACAAGCAAATAGCAGCATGAGCCTCCACATCCAATTATTTTCATTCATCATCTGACATGGTTTCAGCCTTTTTATCCTTTCCTAGTAATGCCTTGTGTAATTTCTGAGAAATAAGAAAATTCCTCATTTGTATTCTCCAATATCCGAAATCGTTCTTACCATTAAATTTCTCGATTTCATACACATGTGCCTTGCTCACCTTGGATGTCATTGCAAACAAAACCTGTGACTTTCTAGACAAGAAGCTTCACTACGGTTTTTCTTCAAACAACTTGTGCACAAACAAGCCCTAGCACTTTTGAATCTTCACAATCTTGAGTAGAACAATTCAAGATCAATTTTCCTTAGTGCTCTGATACCAATTGTTGCGCCTTATTGCGGAAGCGGGTAGACACCAACAATTACACACAAGTACCACAATGATCCACTCAATTAAATAGAGCAACTAGCAATGAAAGTATTTAGAGAAAACCAAGAACATACAAGGTTTACGTGGTTTGGCGAATTGCGCCTATGTCCACGGTGAGGTGATTCCACTATATTCAAGAATAAGGTACAAGAAGATGACAATTCTCACACAAACTCTCAACAAGAGATGAAACAATTCCAGCAATTATCTTTCTCCATTCCCTGTGCTTCACAGTTTTTCTACATATAAAAAACAGCTACAGTTCCTGTTCAAAATCCATTTCCTGTTTCCTGAAATTATTTCCTGTTCAAAAACTAGTTTCCTGTTTCACAAAACAATTTTGTTTCCTGTTTCACAAAACAATCCTATTTCCTGTTTCACAAGAGCCTTCACACTAACCGGCCTTTGGGAGTCGACATATCGACGAGATCCCATTGTCTAAGAATGACTCAAAAAGGGATGATGAGAGGCAGAGCCAAATGTAAACTAAGCAGCCAAGGGATTGCAGACACAAAGCTGAAGACCCCAATATTCCTATTTTTCGATTGAGAAATACATAGAATTCCTCAGCGAGATTGCAATTGAGGGAATGATCCTGAAATGCTGAAAGTTCTCTGATATTACTTGATAAAAATCAAAGATTTTGAACAAGATCAAGTTGGGTTAAACAACAGGAAGGGAATCTACCAAAGTTATTACTAGATAAATTTACCTTAAGAGCCATTGAATCAAATATTTACAACAATCCAGGTGTGTATGGTCATCAGTTCAACAAGGAATTAGCAATCCATATTCCAAAATATGACCAGCACATAAGTTTAACCTTCTCATAAAGGAAGAACCCACTTCCATCAAAAGTTGCAAAAAATTTACTAAACTTCTTCGTTTTCCTCCTAAACAAAAACCAGGAAAGGGAACCAAAATGGCCTTCAAAAATGAACTATTTTCAACACAAAGGTTCATTCCTTGGGTTAACACTGTAAGATTAGACTGTGTAGATGTATTTCCTGTATCAAAACCAAAAAGTAAGCATGTCCAATCTGCGCATCACGACGCAATGCCAGGTTCGGTAACATAGCTGACTACCTCTACCTCCCAGATCAACTTCGATGCCGCTTCGTCCCTCTCTGGAACATAGTCCTGGTTGCACAAGATCAGGAAGACATCAATACAATTATATAAGGATCCGCGATGCAAATAACTATTTTTTTTCTTTGGGTAATTTTGAATACCTCAAGCTCCCTCACTAATTCCTTGGCAGTTGGGGCAGATACAATAATCCTACGTGCAGAATGAGAGATAAAGCCTTCATCAACGGCCTTATCGATGAACAACAGCAACGAATTATAGTATCCATCCACATTCAACAGACCCACCTATAATATAAGATCAATATCAATTAAGAGAATATTAAAAAGAGTTGTGACCTTAATTTAATAATACGATAATAACATGACTAAACAACATAAACAAACTTCTCTACTATTTTAAGCGATAAGATTAGTCTTTGATGACTTTCATGCTTAATTAGAACAGCGAAATCTTTCACGTAATCTCTTTTAACATGAAGATAACACATAGTTGTCGATATAGGCGATTAGTTTAATGCATCTAATCTTTCATTTTCTTGGACTGAGATTTCAAATGTAAGTAGTAGTAAAGTTGCTTCTGAAAAGACGTTGAAATTGAATTTTGATACTTTGCCTTGACTACAAGAAACTTGTATGGAATTTGTTGTCATAAGTTGACTACTCTTAACACAAGCATCACAAACTGTCATGACCTCTGTTTTAGCCTAATAAGATAGAAATGTGTTTCCCATAAGAACTCAAAGACTTTAAACTTATAATAACTTAAGGTACAAGTAGCTTCAATTGTAAGGTTATCTCTTTGACATGAAATTTAGAAGGAAACAAAAGAAAAAAAAAAGGTCTTACAGGTTTCTGATGAATTCCAAGCTGTGCCCAAGTGATGACTTCTAGTAATTCTTCGAGAGTTCCGTACCCACCTGAACATTAAAAAGATAATTAGGATTAAGTCTCATATATGCAGCCTCCATTTTAAAAGGTTGTACATATCGAACATTTGAGGGTGAAGATGTGTATTCTTTTAGTTTACTTGAAACATTCTTAGTGCGACGAAAATAATGTATGGGAATTCAGGTATAGAATTGATACCAGGAAGGGCAATGAAAGCATCAGCTTGCCGAGCCATTTCGGCTTTCCTTTGGTGCATGTCAGATACAGTTCTGATCTCCCCAACAGTCTCACCAGTTATCTGCAAACCAGTTCAGATGTTTTAGAGACTAAAACATTGTAATGTATCCTACTTAATTTCAATCATGTGTGCGCACGCACATTAAATGTTGGGATCATCTGTAGAGCTACACCAACTGAACCCGATTATTGATAAATTGAAACAACAACAATGTATTATGCAACATGAGGCAGATTATTTGAGATTGCGCGCTCCACATTGTTGGATGCTCAGTTCATGTTCAAATTGCAGGTAAGTAAAGGAATAGGAATTACCTCTATAGGAATAAGAGTCCTCGGAATAACACTGCAGCAAGACCATTAATCCGTAAATCAGTAAAAACTCTTTTAAGTGTACTTGAGTTCAAGTTTACAAATGAATGAAGATACATAAAGGAAACATTCTAGACGGCATGATCCGAAAGCACTGATGATGCAAGAGGATCCGAGTCAGATGATGCCGAGTTGTTACGTTGTTGGCACTGAGATACCTTGAGTTGGTAGATCTGCCATCTTGGCAGTTAGTCATGATATTTTTCTAATTGGGGCAATTTTTAGTGCGTTTCGGTATTTTGGCCATAACTTTGGCTACGGATATCAAAACCGCATATATAACCCCAATTCGAAAAGTTTTTTTCGGTGCGCACGTTGTGGCCACCGAGCTATGCTCGGTGCACATATTTTCCGATGTGAAAATCCACTGTTTTTCCTTTCGAATCCACAATTTTAGTAATTTTTTCCTTTTATGGTAATATTTCATTTATCGTTTAGAAAGTGATTCTAAACCCGATTTGACCAGATTTTTAGCAGATTACTTTTATTACGTATTTACTTTCAGGATACTTTTTATTTGCATAATTTTGAATTGAACATCAGAGGTGTTTTTCAGTGTTTTTTGGCGATTATCTTGTGTTTTTCCTGTAAAATATCGGTTAAAACTAGCCTACAAAATAATCGTTATTCTGTACATAATTAGATCAACTCTGCCGCTCTCCAACTTCTCCAACCCATGTCTCTGAATATAACCCTACAAAGGGCTATTCACCTTTTTGTTTTTTGTTTTTTTGTTTTTTTAAATGCTCAAAAGGAGGAACAACATACTGATCAACAAGATAAGAGGGGAGACAAAAAGTCACAAAACTTTTACCATACTTCCTATTCTGAAGCACAGAGAAGTAACAACAGTGTAAACTGACGGTCCAAAGATCAAAGTGGATTTCACTTCCCTTACCTCATGTTAGATCAAAAAGCTCCTCAATTTTTCCAAAAGCTTTAGATCAAGATGTAAAGAAAGAACATGCTTTGTATCCACTCAAAAGCAACACCCATTTTCATCCCCCAAAACAACTATTTTTGAAAACCCATTTCTCAAAAAATTGAAATATACATAAATATTGAAAAGATAGTTCAAAGAACAAACCCTATAACATGGCGCCCACCATCATGAACAGCCTGAGAAACAAGACCCATGAGTCCAATGCTCCCACCTCCATAAACCAAATCAATCCTTCTCTCCACCTGCACATACACACCCAAATAAAACAACAAATGTGTACATATGTCAAGCACCATTATCAAGAAAAAACTACATACAATTATTGCCAAGTACCACTAAATAGCAATTATAAAGCTTATTAAGTGAATGTAATCATATAAAAAATCAATAAACAACAATAAACAAAAAGAGAGTGATGAGTATATTTCATTGAACCCTATTAATAAACAAAAACATTTCATTGAACCCTATTAATGAGTATATAAATAAACAAAGAGAGTAATGAGTTTATAAACCAAGAAGAGAGTAATGAGTATATTTCATTGAACCCTATTAAATAAACAAAAACATTAAAAATAAAAATAAAAATAAAACACTGATCATGAAGAGTTGTTGTTTTTCTCAAATCTCAATTGTGTTTAGTGGTGGTATGGTGTGGGGGGGTGCTCAACACAACATGCTTCTTGAGTCATGATACCAAAAGATAACATGTTTACTCCCTTGGGAAAAGCAAGCAGAGAAGGTTTTATTCATCTATTTTATTTGTTTATTTTCATTATTTGGGTTGAGATTTAAAAGAAAAAAATAAGATCATGCAGGAAGACTGACTCTACCAAACAGACTGAATACAGCTAGCAATGAAAAGGATCTATTGATCAACTAAGTGAAGGACTAAAAGAACATTAATCAAACTTGTTTAACTAAATCCATTCATGAAAATTGAATCTCAAGAGACCTCATCATATTGGTTTGCAAAATGACCTTAAAATGGACAAAATATTAAGATATCATGTTAGTGTTTGTTTCTGGGTGTCAATCCAAAGTCCAAACAAACATATAAACATGTTGGTTTGTTCATGGAGTTTGCAAAGTGTTTGTAGAAAAAAAAAGAGAAAGAAAATGGATGTAATCAACTTGTACACGACTCATTCATGAAAAGATCAGTCAATCTCAAGACCCCATTTTTGTCTAACTCATATGGAAAAAGGAAAACAAGTCAAAAAAAAAAAAAAAAAAGATCAAAATTTGGTTTCAACACAACAAATATGAAGAAAGAGGTGTCGGTCAATGAAGTATACAAAAAAGTATGAAACAAAGAAAGCATCCAACATACTTACCAATTCTTTCCCCAACTCAACTGCAGCTTCTTGATAACTTGGTTTCTTTCCTGAGCTACTCCCACAAAACACACAAATCCTCTTGAATCTTGACTTCATTTCCTCCATTTGTTTTTGTGTGTGTCTTTCTTTCTTTCTTTGCTTGCTCTCTCTCTAGAAAAATTGCTGGGTGTATGAAAGGAAAGAACAAGAGAATGTACTAAAAAAGAATTTGAGTTCCAAAATGCTTTTATGTAGAGAACTCAATAGGGATGTGGAGGGGTCCAATCTATCTCCACTTGAGAATCTAGTAAATTCCTTTTTTTTTTTGGTGTAATTCTGTAGCAAGTTTGTGAGTTTTTCTTTTATTAAATTGACACTCAACTCACGTGTGAGTATATGTTACCATCTATGGCCAAACAAGTTGGCTTGATGGTTGTTCATTTGGATATATAGAATAATGGAATTCCCCAACCCAACTGTTCTTCTACTTGCATATCCTTTTATTTAACAATATCACTTGCAAGTCCAACCAAACATTCTTACTCAAGCGGAAAGTTTGGCAATGAGAATAGTTTCACTAGTGAGAGAGAATTAATAATTCTAATAAGTTAGGGCTATCAATTATTTTTTGTCAGCGTTCGGGTCTTTTACATTTTTATCACTTTTATAAGTGATGTTTGTGATTGTGTTTTAAAGATGAGAAGTAAAAATGTTCAACCTTGACAAAAAAAAAATGGTTGGTAGCTCTTACTGCCTAAACTTACTCGAGAAAAAATACATACAAATGCGTATTTCAGATGTAAATCAGCAATTGCATGTATTTCAGCCTGTCCCAAAAAAATTGTACAAAAAAATTTATATTTCGTTACATACTCTATTTACAACCTCAAATTTGATAAGACTGGTGAGACTTGATGCCACTCTTACGTAAATTGTACAGGCATGTTCTCTGAACAAGTTTTTTAAACAAAAAGAACTTTGTTGGACCAGTAGGCCCAAACCCTTCAGTATGTCTGGGCATTTTCTAGACCATTTTCAACATAGGAAGCCACAATGTGGATACTAACTAGGGATGTGAATCAAATATCCAATGCTTGTATTTAAATTAGGTTTTACCTTCTAATTTTGAATTTGGTAGAGGTAATTATGACAAAATGGATACTCATCGAAGATCCATTGACAATCCTAGTGGATACAATAATAAACCTTGAATGATTGATGATCCAAAGCTCAATCAATAATCAATATTCAATGCATAGGTCAATGTTGTGATTTGGGAATGAGATGATTTGCACAACCTAAGGAAAGAGCACTGATTTGTATCTGAGAACGGTATTCAACTCTACATGACATTTACATTCTCGACACTCTCCCCGACACTAACCAAACATAAGGACCAGGCTAAGTAGTTTTTTTTCTTCCACCAAAAAAAAAAAACAAAATTTCCCTCATTTTCCTAAGAATTCAGAAAGCCACCAATATTGACAACAAAACAACCCAACCTGTTCTAAACATGGATAAAGCATCTTTCAAAAAGGAGTTTCTTTTCCTTTTCCTTTTTCTTTTGGATTTGAATAAAGAACAAAAGAATGGAATTTGTGGTTGGTATGGTATCCTGAAACCACGCCAACACAACTTCTCCAATTTTATAGTATTTTTAATTCAGGAATTCTAAATGTCGAGGAAACAGGCGAGGAAATGGGCGAGGAAAGCCACGTGGTGGGGTGGGAACCATCCACTCCGCTCGGGATGCATGCACAAAAAACTACGGTACACATCTCAAACAGGGTGAACGGTCCCCACCCCGCCACATGGCTTTCCTCACCCATTTCCTCGCCCGTTTCCTCGACATTAAGAATCACTCTTTTTAATTAGAGCATTTTCAACTTGGAATTTTGTTTCATTTATAATCTCTACACCTAATTATTAATCTCAATAATTGGTCGCATGATTTGAGATTTATTCTCTTAATTACATTACACATGGATCATTTATTTTTATTTTTTTTAAAAAAAAACTAAAATCAAGGAAAATTGTTAAATTGAAGATGGATTACAGGGGTATTTTCGTCAACAAAAAAAGGAGCCCTTCTAGGGAAAGAACGAGGGAAAGGGGCGAGGGGTGGATGAACACCTAATCCCTCGAGATAAGCAACGCATCGCATCTCGAAGGGATAGATGGTTACACCATCCCTCAGACTCCTAAAATTCCTGACAACAAAAAGGTTCACTACGTATGGTCACAGAGAGAGGTACTATGATGTGACTGTCGGCATGATTGCTACAACAACCCTCATTCCTGTTGTCAACACGTGGCCGCGAAATTGCTAGACAACACAAAGTAAGGAGGAGATCTCTGCCGTAGATCTCGCAAAAAAGTACGGACTGCGATGTGATTAGAAATGTCCCCTCCCCCCCAAATTCAAGACGTCTACCTTTAAAGCTTTTTAACCTTTCAAATCAATTACATTTTAGATCTCACAGATTCCAAGAAATTTTAATCATTACATAACCTTGCTGTGGGGCCAAGTCGGCATATTGAAACCCCATTATGTTAAATAACGTATGCATGTAATTTGGTTACCTTACACTTCGACTAGAGTGTCAATACACTCTAGGTGTACGGATATTTTGTATTTATTTATTCTATTATAATAATTTAATAATAATAATAATAATAATAAAATATTTTTTAATAAAATAGTTATATGTAATTTTAAGTATTTATTTATAATTTATAAATAAAATGACTTTAAATAATTTATGTTAGGGGCATAGATATTTGAAAAATACTGATTTTAATTGTAAAAATATAAAATATGAAAAGCAAAATAAAAAATTTCAAAAATTAGAGGTAAGGGCATTTTTTTTAATAATTTACAAGTAATTGAAACGCTTCAAATAAATTACATTAGGGGATTTAGTATAATTAATAGAGTTTGATTTGTAAATAGTGTAACTTTGAGAGGGTAAAACTATAAAAATGTGTGATAGTATTTTCATTTGAATGACATAAATACTCATTGTCACTTTTTATTTATCTTTTATTTTTTCTTATACATAAATATCATAGAGTTGGGAGATTAAAATTCAAAAGAAAATTCAGAGTTGAAGACGTAAAATCAACGTTCATTTATTATACTTATCAGATGTTAATATTTAAGTTGAAAACAAGTAAAATTCTAATAATTGTTGTGTGTGTTCTATATTGATGCGCTTTTCTGGATGATTTTATATCATTGTAATATTTACAAGGAAAATAAAGTTTTATTTGGTTCAGAGGGGAATTATATATAGTACAATGTTATGTTTATTCCTCTATGACGAAAGAAAAATAAGTTAATCAACATTCTAATGGAAAATATACATATTAGTGTTGACGGATGGTAGAAGTTAATGATGTGTTGTATTTGAAAATCATTTGGTAACTTTGAAAAAGAAAACTCACATTCAACCTTTTGTTTTTTAATGTTATTGGTAGTTATTATGTTGTTGACTCGTAGTGTTGTTGTTGATTAAGTATTTGAATTTGGCTTGTTAACACATGTGGGATTGTGTTAACACATGTCGGATTTGACTTTAACACCTGTGGCATTCGAATGTGGTGTTTTTGACCAATTGAACTATACTTCCCGCAAAAAGCCTTGTTGCTGGTAAGAGACATGCCAAATCCTTATTAAGCACCCATGACGTGGTTCCTTAACTCATGTGAAAATAATTACAACCTCAAATCGAGCCAACGTCTTTAACAATCCTAAGTCATCCCTTTGTTCAAACTTCAGACCAGTGTTCCTTAACCTTGTGCTTTGGTGTCTAAGACTTTGTAGTATTGAATTTGAGTTCACTTCACTATGAGCACATTGGAATGAGCATCCTATCCCGCAATTCCAATCCCATCCCACCTTTTTCGGGGTCTTTTGACTTGATTTTTTATGTTGTCAGTGATCGTGTATTTGTAGTGCTTAAATCAAGTAATATTACTATTATGTCGTTGACTCATGTGTTGTTGTTAATTAAGTACTTGAATTTAGCTCGTTAACCCACCTGGGATTGTCCCCAACTTTAACATCATCTGGATGTGGTGTTTTGAGCAATTGAATTCTACATCTCACAAAAGGGCTCATTGCTAGTTAAATACATGTCATAATATTGTTGTGCGATTGTTCTATATATTGATGAGTTTTTTTTGCTGATTTTATATCATTATAATGTTTGCGAGGAAAATGAAGTTTTATTTGGTCCACAGGGGAATTATAACAGTGTTTATTCCTCTAAGAGAAAGGAAAAAAAATAGTTAATCAATGGAATATAAACAAATTTAGTGTCTATGATGGTAGAAGTTAATGATGTGTAGTGTTTGAAAATCGTTTGGGCACTTTGAAAAGAAAACTCTTTAGCAACTTTTTCTTTTGTTCTAATTTTGCAACATTGAATTTGAATTTCATTCCAATCTCGTCCCGACTTTTTTGGGGTCTTTTAACTTAATTTACGTGCATGCGGATATTCAATATTTTTTTATTACAATTTAATAATTAAAATTATAATTGAGTTTCTATACAAAATAATTATATATACTTTTAAGGCCCCATGTATAATTTATAAATAAATAAAGAAATTCAAATTAGGAATGTTAATTGGTTATTGAAAACAGACCAAACCCCCCGAATTGAATCGAAATATAACCGAAAAAGCTTGAATTGAGAAAAACAGAAATCGAACATTAATCAACCGTACCGAGTTGGTTTGGTTCGGTTTCGATTTTTATTTTTCACACATCCGAAAACAACCGTTAAGCCCCACCCACTTCTCCCCACCTACCCAACTTCACTTTCTTTATTAATTTTTTTTTTAAACTCTCTCTGTCCAACCACTCACAAGTTGAGGAGGAGAGACAGAGTTTGACTCAATCTCGTTGAAGAAAACCAAACTTTTCACTTGCTTGCAGCAAAGTTGAGCAATAACGATAATTTCGACACCTCTAATTTGATTAAAAAAAACCTTATTGCAGGATGAAATTACGAGACTTGTGGAATCGTCATAGAAGGTTTTGGTTTTGTTAAAATCGTCACATGGGTGTGGTGGAGATAGATTAAGATGCAAACAATGTAGTTATGGTTATAGTTTTTTGTATGATGTTATAGTATTGTGTCTATGAGAGACAATTTTTTTTTTAAATCTTATGGAATTATCAAGAGAAATAGACAAGAAAAAATTGAAAGAATTCTCTATAAATGAATAGTCGGAGCCATGAAGCTCTCTGTGTTTATTTAGCATTTTCTTTTCCTTTACTGTTTCCCATTTTCTCTGTCATTTATTTATTTGTACTCTCTCTGTCTCTGGGTTTTCCTTATTTGCAAACCAAACTTCATTTCCTTATTTCCATTATTTGTAGCTTTGACTTATTCATTTTGTGCTCGAGTCAACTCGGTTGTATGTAGCAGCAGAAAATAAATAAAAGAAAAAGAATAAAAAGGGAAAATAACCAAACCGATCAATTTGGTTCGGGTTTGGTCATTTATTTGATAAATATGAAAACCGAACTGAACTGAGAACCAAATATTTGGTTTGGTTCGATTTGGTTTTGAACCGACCAAACCGATTAACACCCCTAATTCAAATAAATTACGTTAGATGCTTAGGTATAATTAATTAATATTTGAAAGAGGTTGTTTTGATTGTAAAAACATGTAATATGGAAGGCAAAATTGAAAATCTAAAAGTTACATATAAGGGCATTTTATTATTTATAGATAATTTGAGGGTTTCAAATAAATTATAGATAGGGCTTAGGTATAATTAATGAATGCTTACATGGGTTGGTTTTGAATGTAAATAGTTTAAATCTGAGAGGATGAAATGGTAAAAAGATGTAATTGTCTTTTTCATTCGAATGACATTTTTTTTTAATTTGGGATGTTGACCCATTTTATTCAAATAAAAATCCACGCCCGAAGGCTACATGACTGACCCAATAGGGTTAACAAAAAAGCCGAAACAAAACCTTCCAAAAGATAGGATGCACCAATACAAGCCTAGACAAAATCAGTCTATGTACCTTCTGTTTTCTGTCCTAGTTCTATTGGATTTTCGGGGACAAATGCTGATATCTTTGGTGCGGCGTCTCTTATTCATCTTTCCGTCTGATATAGCCCCTAAATCCAAATCAATGTTCTCTTATTCGAATGACATAAACACCATTGTTACTTTGTTCCTCATCTTTCATTTTTTCTTGTAAATACCATAGAGTTGGGAGGGCAAAATTGGATTGAAAAATAAGGCCGAAGACACATTTTCACTGTTCATAAGGAGAACAATTGTTAAAAAGTCAAAAAATTACATAAATACCCTTGTTACTTTGTTTTCCATATTTTATTTTTTTTCTTGTAAATACCATAGAGTTGGGAGGACAAAATTGGAATGAAAAATTAGGCTGAAGACATACATTTTCACTTTTCATGAGGGGAACACTCATTATAAAGTCAAAAAATTACATAAACACATTTGTTACTTTTTCCCCATCTTTTACTTTTTCTTATAAATATCATACAGTCGGTAGGGTAAAATTAGAATGGAAAATTAGGATGAAAACACACATTTTCATCATTCATAATGGGAACAATCATTATATAGTACAAATTATAATATTTATAGAAAATGAAGTTTTATTTGGTTCACGGGGAACTATGGTAGAGTGTTGTGTGCATTCAATTAAAAGAAAGAAAAAATAGTTAATCAAAATTGTAATGGAATAAAAAAATATTTGGTGTCTTTGAATGATAGAAGTTAATGATGTGTAGTGTTTGAAAATGGAAACTCTTCAACAACTTTTTAATTTGGTTCCAAGACTTTGCATCAATGAATTTGACTTCATTTCACAAGGAGTACGCCAAAAGGCCTCATTGCTAGTGATAAATGTGTGTAATTAGGGGAGTATTCCATCCTGCAATTTCAATCACATCTTGATTTTTTTCGGGTCTTTTTGGGATTGATCAATTCCATTTCAATCCCGTCCCGTCTCAATCTAGAATGGGATGAAATCGGCATAAAGATTTTTAATCCTGTCCCTTACTTATTTATTTAATAGTTATTATTATTAATTTTAATTAAGAGTGATTTGATTCTTAATGTTGTTGATGATCATGTACTTATAGTATTAACTCATGTTTGATGGGATTTTAGACTCGAGTAAATTTGCTATTGTAAGAAGAAAAAAATTTTAGTATCAATAGTCTCGTCCCCCGTTCGAAAGACAAAACAATGAGATGGGCTCGTCTCATCCAGTTTCATGTCCAGCCATATGTCTAATTCTTATTGACTGCAAACGATGCGGCTCCTTAACCCATTTGGGAGTAAGGATTTGCTCCTTTAACTCATGTGAGATTATCCCAACTTAAACATATATATGTGGCACTCGGATATGGTGTTTTGACCATTGGCTCTACCGCCTCCAAAAGACCTCGTCGCTAGTAAGAGACATCAATTTCTTATTAATCATACACAATGTGGCTCTTTAACCCATATGACTAATTGCACACTCAAATCGAGCCAACATCTCCAACAATTCTAAGCCATCCCTTTGTTCAAACTTCAAACCAGTGCACCTCATCTGTTTGATTTTGTTTCAAAGGTGTTTATTTATAATTCACATCAATAAATCGAACACCCCCTGTGGTTTTCATGTTGAGTGATATATCAATTTAGCCTAAAATATAGGGGTCCCTCGTGGATTCTCATGCAACCAAGCACACCCTAAGAGGAAAGAAAAAAAAATAGTTAATCAACATTCTAATGAAAAATATACATATTAGAGTCTATGGATGGTAGAAGTTAATGATGTGTAGTATTTGAAAATCATTTGGGCACTTTGAAAACGGAAACTCTCTATCAGCCTTTTGCTTTGGTTCTAAGACTTCAGCATTGAATTTGAATTCACTTCACTAGGAGCATATTAGGGGTGGGCATCCCATCTTGCAATTTCAATCCCGTCCCGACTTTTTCAGGGTCTTTTGACTTGATTTCTAATGTTATTGATAGTTATTATGTTGACTCGTGGTGGTGTTGTTAATTAAGTACTTGAATTTGGCTTGTTAACACGTGGGATTGTTCCCAACTTTAACATCCGTGGCATCCCAATTGAACTCTATTTTCCGCAAAAAGCCTCGTTGCTAGTAAGAGACATGTCCAATTCTTATTAAGCACCCACGATGTGGTTCCTTAACTCATGTGAAAATAATTACAACCTCAAATCGAGCCAACGTCTTCAACAATCCTAAGTCATCCCTTTGTCCAAACTTCAAACCAGTGCCCTTCGACTTTTTACTTTGGTTATAAGACTTTATAACATTGAATTTGAGTTCACTTCACTATGAGCATATTGGAGTGGGCATCCTATCCAACAACTCAAATCCCGTTTCGACTTTTTTGGGGTCTTTTGACTTGATTTTTAATGTTGTCAGTAATCATGTATTTGTAATACTTGAATCAAATAATATTACTATTATGTTGTAGGCTCATGTGTTGTTGTTAACTAGGTACTTGAATTTAGCTCGTTAACCCACCTGGGATTGTCCCCAACTTTAATATCCGTGGCACCCGGATGTGGTGTTTTGAGCAATTGAACTCTACATCCCACAAAAGGGGTCATTGCTAGTTAAAGATATGTCATAATATTGTTGTGCGATTGTTCTATACTTTGATGAGTTTTTTTTGCTAATTTTATATCATTACAATGTTTGTGAGGAAAATGAAGTTTTATTTTGTCCACAAGGGAACTATAGTACAATGCTATGTTTATTCCTCTAAGAATAAAGAAAAAAATAGTTAATCAACATTCTAATGGAATATATACAAATTTATTGTCTATGGATGGTAGAAGTTAATGATGTATAGTGTTTGAAAATCGTTTGGGCACTTTGAAAAGGAAACCCTTTAGCAACCTTTTCTTTTGTTCTAAGTTTGCAACAAAATTTGAATTCCATTCCAATCTCGTCCCGACTTTTTCGGGGTATTTTAATTTAATTTACGTGCATGCGGATATTCAAATATTTTTATTACAATTTAATAATTAAAATTATAATTAAATTTCTATACAAAATAATTATATATAATTTAAGGGCCCATGTATAATTTATAAATAAATAAAGAAATTCAAATAAATTACGTTAGATGCTTAGGTATAATTAGTTAATATTTGAAATAAGTTGTTTTGATTGTAAAAGTATGTAATATGGAGGGCAAAATTGAAATTTAAAAGTTATATATAAGGGCCTTTTATTATTTCTAGATAATTGGAGGGTTTCAAATAAATTATAGATAGGGCCTAGGTATAATTAATGAATGTTTACAGGGGTTGGTTTTGATTATAAATAGTTTAAATCTGGATGAAATGGTAACAAGATGTAATTGTGTTTTTCATTCGAATGACATAGACACCATTCTTACTTTGTTCCCTATCTTTCATTTTTTTCTTACAAATACCATAGAGTTGGGAGAGCAAATTGGAATGAAAAATCCACCAAAGACGCATATTTTCACTGTTCGTAAGGGGAACAATCATTATAAAGTATAAAAAATTACTTAAACACCCTTGTATTTTTGTTTTCCATATTTTATTTTTTCTTGTAAATACCATAGAGTTGGGAGAATAAAATTGAAATGAAAAATCAGGTCGAAGAGATACATTTTCACTTTTCATGAGGGAACAATCATTATAAAGTCAAAAAATTACATAAACATTCTTGTTACTTTTTCCCCGTCTTTTACTTGTTCTTATAAATATCATATAGTTGGTAGGGTAAAATTAGAATGGAAAATCAGGACGAAAACACACATTTTTATTATTCATAACGGGAACAATCATTATATAGTACAAATTATAATATTTAGAGAAAATGAAGTTTTATTTGGTTCACGGGGAACTATAGTACAGTGCTGTGTGTATTTCATTAAAAGAAAGAAAAAATAGTTAATCAACATTCTAATGGAATAAATAAATATTTAGTGTAATGATAGAAGTTAATGATGTCTAGTGTTTGAAAATGGAAACTATTTAGCAACTTTTTAATTTGGTTTTAAGACTTTGCATCACCGAATTTGACTTCATTTCACAAGGAGTGTGCCAAAAAGGCATCATTGCTAGTAATACATGTGTGTAATTTGGGGAGAATTCCAATCACATCCTGATTTTTTTTCCGGGTTTTTTTATGATCGATCAATCTCGTCTTAATCTAGAGTGGGATGAAATCGGCATAAAGATTTTTAATCCTATCCTGTACTTATTTATTTAATATTTATTATTAATAATTTTAATTAAGTCTGACTTGATTCTTAATGTTATTGATGATCATGTACTTATAGTATTAACATCATGTTTGATGGGATTTTAGACTTGAGTAAATTTGCTATTGTAAGAAAAAAAAAATTTAGTGCCAACAGTTTCGTCCCCGTCTGAAAGATAAAACAACGGGATGGGCCCGTCATCGTCTAGTTTCATGTCCACCCATATGTCTAGTTCTTGTTGACTGCAAACGATGCGGCTCCGTAACTCATTTGGGAGTAAGGATTTGCTCTTTTAACTCATGTGAGATTATCCCAACGTAAACATATATATGTAGCACTCAGATGTGGTGTTTTGACCATTGACTCTACCGCCTTCAAAAGGCCTCGTTGGTAGTAAGAGACATCCAATCCTTATTAATCGTACATAATGTGACTCTTTAACCCATATGACTAATTGCACACTCAAATCGAGCCAACATTTCCAACAATCCTAAGTCATCCCTTTGTTCAAACTTCAAGCCACTGCACCTCATCTGTTTGATTTTGTTTCAAAGGTGTTTATTTATAATTCGCATCAATGAATCGAACACCCCCTGTGGTTTCATGGATTGATTATGCCCTTGGTAGGAAGCTGAGAAGGCATTAATGATTTGAATCAGTGACGGAGCCAGGAAATTTTATGAAGGGGGGCGGAGTGACGTCATAGTTAATTAATGAAATATAGTAATTAAATACTTTAACAAAAAATTTTAATTCGAACAATACATAAATAAATATACAAAACACCATATGGTAAACAATACTCCATCTAATCTATGGGAAAGAAAATGGATTCGATAAGCTACTTTGTATGAAGCACAAACAATAAATATATAAGGGACAAATCAAATTGGTATGTAAAGTTAATGGACAATAATTAATTTCAAATGTAAAATTAGATGTTGACAAAAAAATTTGGTTATTTGCAATTTGCCACCTTATCATAAATAACTAATTAGAAGTTACCCCATCATTAATCGCTATTATAGCCTTCCCCGGGACTAATGGTCAACCTGCATTGACTGTCAAAAGGCTCACGTTGATTATCAAAATGTCTTCAAACAATAACCCATAGATAAACATCGAGATACAAACACGTGTCTTGAGAAAAAAAATTAATGAATCCAAATTTCATGCATCTCTAGAAAAAACCTATGAATAAAATACAAAAATAAACCTCGATACGAATTCATCTTGAGAAAATACAGTAGAAAAACCTTCTCTTTCCTCAAAGCAGAAAAAAGAGGTTGCGATTGTTGGTGGCCGATAGTGATGGTAAGGAAAAAGACTAAATCAAGCAAAACGGGATGAGAGGAAGAGAGTATGAGGTGGGGCGGTTGCCGGTGTCGCAATAAACAAAAAGGGAACATAAGAGATAAAGGGATGGAGCAGAAAGGGAGAAAAAAAAATGACATAGCGGGTCCGAGTCGTCGACATCACAACGTAGCATATTAGAAATAAATATAAAATTTTTAAAAGTTTGTAGGGGCAAGTCCCCACTTGCCCCACGTGGCTCCGTACCTGATCTGAATCATATTTTCCAACTCTAACTTAAGCTTTTGAGTATGAACACAAAAATTCTAATTGTCGAGGGAAGCAACGAGGGACCCCACAGGGGGAGGGAGAGCCGTCCATTCCTCCCGGAATGTGCGCGCTGTTTTTCTCGCTGCTTCCGTCGACAATTAGACGGGTTATTGAGTATTAATTTTACAGAAATTCTAAATGTCGAGGAAGTGGGCGAGGGGAGGGAGATGGCGGGGTGGGGACCGTTCACCTCCCTCGGGATGCGTACGCCAAAAAGACGTGTGCATCCCGAGGAAGATGAACGGTTCCCACCCCGCCACCTCCCCTCGCTCATTTCCTCGCCATGTAGAATAACTCTTAATTTTAATTGGGAGGCATACATGGGCTGGGCTCGAGTCACAATACATCGGACCTTTTGATTGTATGGGCTTGCTTAAATCAAATATAATGTTGGGAGCTTTAAATCACTTATTCTAGTCCAAATCTCCACGATTATAAATTTCAAATTCTTTCTAGTAAAATTAAGGTTTTTTCCAAGTTTTACCAATTATGTTTCATCTCATCTAAAGGCTTTGTTTACATGATTTTTGTTAGGGGTGGGCAAACGGGTCGAGGAACCGCGGATCCAAACCGAACCGGACCGTTTTACTCCAAACGGTTCGGTTCTGATTTTAAAAAATGTTAAACGATTCGGTTCCGGTTTCAAATTTTTTTTTTGCAAACGGTTCGGTTTCGATCCGTTTCGAACCGAATATATATACCCAACCCTAAATTAGTAAATTTCCTACTTACTTTGGTTTTATTTCTAAACCCTAAGTCCTCACCTCACTCCTCAGTCTCTCATCTCTCACTCCTCACTGTGAAAGAAAACAAAGGAAGAAGAGGCGAAGAGGCGAAGAGCAGCCGCAGTCGCAGAGCAGCTGCAGTCGCGCGAGGACGATCTGCTTTCCACACCACCAAAACCACCTCAACTCGCCTCCATTACACACACACCTTTGAGTCTTCTCTACAAGTACAAACCCTTGTCGAGGTTTAGTTCGCCACCATGTCTCCTCATCAACTCCAAGCCATCTCCCAGTCAAAGCTTCTCCTTCCCACGTCTAATCACCGATCAATCCAACCTCACCACCACCACCACCACAATTCCGTATCATTCTCCTCCTCCACCACCGCTACAACCCCTCTTTACAATAACCTCCATGGCGGTCTCTCCTTGACACACTCTCGACGCTTCACTGCTTCAACTTCAACCCCAATAGCCTCCAACAACATTTCGATAATCTAGGGGTTTGATTTCTTTTATGTTTAGAGATTTGATTTTTTGGATACCATTTTGTGAATAATTTCGTGGGTTGTGACTAATTTCTTGATTTATTTTTTTGGTTGAATTTTTAGTTGGATTCTTTGGATCTAAGTGAGTTAACAAGTGGGGAGAAGAAGAAGGATTCTACACTGGTTTGCGCGCCATTGATGGGAGATACGGTTGATCAGATGATAGAAAGCATGGCAAAGGAGAAGGAGAGTGGAGCTGATCTTGTTGAAATCAGATTGGATTATTTGAAGGATTTTGATCCAAGTCAAGATCTTGAAAAACTCATCAAAGCGTCTCCAATCCATTGCCCACGCTTTTCACTTACAGGTATAATTTACTTGTTTACGCATTGTTCTTGGAATGGATTATGTTTAGAAAATTTCTAGTTCCAATGGATAGTATGGGAAACATTGTTTGAACCCAATGTAATCTGATTCGTATGCTGAATCTGATGTGTATGCTGAACAATGTATTTTGAATATGATTTTGAACATTGCAAGCAGAAATTTCAGTGTGTGTTTGTGGAATGAGGGTGGTTGTTTATGGAAATTTTAGATGTATATGATTGCAAACAGAAATTTCAGTGTTTGTTTCATTCTATGATTGTCAAATTCCAAGTATGTCATGGCATGAGGCCCTCATTTTACTTGCAGTCTGCTGGTTCAGGGTGCCTGTTTTAGATGATGATGGTGGCTGTTTGTGGAACTGTTGCAGACTTGCAGAATATGTGACAGACAGATCAGATTAGGCCTCGCCATTGCTGAAAAAACATTCCAAGTTGCAGTCTGTTGGTTTAGGCAGATTTTACTATTCTAGCATTGGTACTAAATTGTAGTGATGAACAATGGGATTATGTCTATTTGCTGAAATTTGCAGCTTTATCAGATTTGTAAGCATGAAATGAAAGTAACTTAATTTGTTGATCAGAAGTAAATTTTGATACAAAGATGATATTTTTGCAATCAAGATAAGGAGAAATGTTTTGTAATATGATTTGGATGATATAGTGTGGTAGAAGCTGGTGTTGTTTCTTTGCTTTGAATATACCAAGGTTTAACTTCATACTTGGTGTTGTTTCTTTGCTTTGAATTGATTATTGGGAAATTTTCACATGTACAGTCTTTTCCAGGTGCTATTGAATATTGATGTCAATGTTGTAATCCCTGTGTCGTGCTCACAGGGAGACTGCATTTGCGATAATTGAGCGTTGTTTATGATTGCAATTTTTTTCTTTTATCACTAGGATTTTGGCAAGCAGAATATGCACAGCACCAAACCTTAACTCATGTTACTATTTCCCCATGATAATTTGTTCATGGTAAAATTGTTTTCATATGACATGATCATATTATTCTCTTGGAAGGCCTAACTCAAATTGTTTCAAGGAACCGTTTGGAACCGAACCGTTGTAAACGGTTCGAGTTAGGTTCGGTTCCAACGTTCAAAATAGAGGAACCGAACCGAATCGGAACCGATAAAATTTTAAATGGTTCGAGTTAGGTTCCTCAAAATTTGGAACCGAACCGAACCGTGCCCACCCCTAATTTTTGTTATACATGGTACAACTAAATTTATTTTTGAGTTCTTATGCACTAAAATTCTAATAATTGTTGTGCGATTGTTCTATATATTGATGAGTTTTTCTTCCTAATTTTATATATCACTAGGGTGTAGACGGCTCTACGTGCGTGGATATTCAATAGTTTTATTTATTTATTTTATTAAAACAATTTAATGATAAGAAAAAAATTATAATTGAATTTCTATACAAAATAATTATATATAATTTTAATGCCTATGTATAATTTATAAATAAATAAGGATGTTCAAATAAATAACGTTAGATGCTTAAGTATAATTAATTAATGTTTGAGAGAGACTGTTTTGATTGTAAAAACATGAAATGTAAAAGGAAAAATTGAAAATCCAAAAGTTAGATGTAAGGGAATTTTATTATTTCTAGATAATTGGAGTGCTTCAAATAAATTATAGATAAGGCCTAGGTATAGTTAATGAATGTTTACAGGGGATAGTAAATGATTTAAATTTGAGAGATTGAAATGGTAAAAAGATGTAATTGTGTTTTTTCATTCAAATGACATAAACACCCTTGTTACTTTTTAAATACCATAGAGTTCGAAGGGCAAAATTGAAATGAAAAATCAGGTTGAAGACGCATGTTTTCACTATTCATAAGGGGGACACTTATTATAAAGTCCAAATTATAATACTTAGAGGAAACTGAAGTTTTATTTGGTTCATGGGGAGTTTATAGTATAGTGTTGTGTCAATTCCATTACCCCGATTCTAGGAGGCAAGGCCCAGAGAGCGAGGTGGAAGCAAGGCCCGCCCACCACGTCCATCATCCTAGAGATGCCCACCATGCATTCATCTCTAGAATGATGGATGGTGGTGGGCGGGCCTTGCACCCACTTCGCGCTCTAGGCCTCGCTCCCTAGAAGGGCTCATTCTGTTGAGAGGGAAAAAATAGTTAATCAACATTCTAATGGAATAAATAAATATTTAGTGTCTGTGAATGATAGAAGTTAATGATGTGAAGTGTTTGAAAATGAAAACTCTTTATTAACTTTTTAATTTGGTTTTAAGACTTTGCATCATTGAATTTGACTTCACTTCACCCGGAGTATGCCAAAAAGGCCTCATTGTTCGTAATAAATGTGTGTAATTAGGGGCGAGCATTTCATCTTGTAATTCTAATCACATCTCAATTTTTCGGGTCTTTTTGGAATTTATCAATCTCATTTTGATTCCGTTCTGTCTTGATATAGAGTTGAATGGGATCGGCATAGAGATTTTTTTGTCCCGTACTTATTTATTTTATATTTATTATTATTAATTTTAATTAAGTTTGACTTGATTCTTAATGTTGCTGATGATTATGTACTTGTAGTATTAACTCATATTTGGTGAGATTTTAGACTTGAATAAATTTGCTATTGTTAGAAATTTTTTTAATACCAATAATATTTGAACAGGATGGGTCCGTTCCATCCATTTCCGTGTCCACTCATATGTCTAATTTTTATTGATCGCAGATGATGCGGCTCCTTAACCTATTTGGGAATAAGGATTTGCTCTTTAACTCGTGTAAGATTATCCCCAAGTTAAACATTTGTGGGACTCGGATGCGGTGTTTTGACCATTTGGGCTCGACCGCATTCAAAAGGCATCATTGCTGATAAGAGATGTATTCAATGTGTCTCTTTAATTCATATAACTAATTGCACACTCAAATCGAACCAACATATCCAACAATCCTAAGCCATCCCTTTTATTAAACTTCAAATCACTGCACCTCACCTGTTTGATTTTGTTTCAAAAGTGTTTACTTATAATTCCCATCAATAAATCGCACACCGCATGTGGTTTCATGGATTGATTATGCCCTTGGTAGGAAGTTGAGAATCATATTTTCCAAAGCTTTCAAATACTAATTTTAAATGGGCGAAGTACTTGGGCTGGGCTTGAGTCGCATTACATCAGACCTTTTGATTATATGGGTTTGCTTAAATCAAAGGAACATTATAATGTTGGGAACTTTAAATCACTCGAAAGACAGTCCAAATCTCCACGATTACACTAATTTTGTTTCATCTCATCTAAAAAATAAGCTAAAGACTAAAGCTTTGTTTCCATAATTTTTGTTATCCATGGTACAACTAAATTTATTTTTGCGCTCTTATACACGAGATAAAAACAGTTGCCTTAACCGAGAATTGGAAAAAATTGATTGATACACATACATGTTTGAAAGGCATTATTACTGATGGTGTTAGTTTTATCCAATATCTCATTGAATTCAACAAAATTTATCATTATAAATTGTTTTATTACTTAACTTTATAATGATTATTCCAAAATACAAAATACTCCTTTTATTGCAAGAGAAATCATTCAAAATCAATGAATTGTGTGTCATACATATGATGTGAATTGCAAATTCATCAAACATAGAAAGTGGAAACTATGCTTATGTAGTTTTTTTCTGCCTTTGTAGGACATTCTTCAATCTTCACTACGCGCTTCAGTTCACAAGTCAGCCACCTCTCTCATTCCTACCTCGGGAGGTCGGGGAACTAGGACCACGTTATATCTTATGGCGATAACCATTCCTTTCACTACCTCAACCTAAAATAATGAAAAGAAATGAGGATAATTTGCGACCCCTACAATGAATTCAATTCTTTTTGGAAAGAAATAAGGGGTAATCTGCGATGCCTATGATGAATTCATTTTTTTTTAAAGCGTGCTGCTGGTGGGTATAGAACTCAAGACGTGGTACATGAATTCATTTTTTTTTTGTCAGCTTACTCATAGATATTTTGAATTACACACATGCCTATATGTAGAGAGAGATAGAGAGAGCGTGTCGATGCACTCTACTTGTGCATATATTCAGTGTTTCATCTTTTAAGAATTCAAAATTTAAAGTGCAAATTAAAATGTTAAGAAATTTGGCTAAAGGTCGTTCAATCGATGTAACTTAATATGTAATATTCTGATTTAATGACAGAGAAGTTTATATTCGCATACATGATACATGTATATATAGGAATTACATACAATTTTTATCACATTATATATGTGTTTAAAAAATGAGGGGGTTTTATATAGTTATATATAAAGGTTTTTCTGTATTTATCAAGAGATTGGGGGCCACTTGAAATTAAAAATATTTTAATGTTGTATTCTTACTTATTACGAAAAGACACTAAATTTTTTTTATCTTAAATTGAATTTATTGTAGCCATAAGAGCTATTTATCATGTAATGTAACGAGCGTCATTTTGAAAATCCAAAAGCTTAGCATTGAAGTTGCGTTTATACTATATTACCAAAATACTCTCAACATTTTTATTCTTAAATTGAATTCATTTGAGACATAAGAGTTATTCATTATTTAATGAGGGACAATTTTGAAATCCAAAATTTGAGTATCAAAGTTATGTCTGTGATATATTACAAAAAAACCCTCAACATTTTTTTTATTTTTAAATTGAAAATAATTGTATACATAAGTAACTTATTATTTTATGAGGGGCAATTTAAGAAATCCGAAAGTTGTGTGAGGGATGCGTTCGGCACTTGACATTTGAGCAGTCTATCTCCATCCTTGTTCAAGTGCCCATACTTTTATTATTGGAGGGATTTGGACTCGTCATTTCCTACGAGTGGTGTCTACCTTTCCCTGAATTGGGAGTGTATATGGTATGGACCATTTCGTGGATGCGAGCTTGGTTTAGGTACCTCAGAGACCCTGAATCAATAGTGTGGGCACTCTGTACTCTACATGATAACGAAACTCATCAATGGAATCCTCGTCTGTATATCTATGGTCCCTCTCCTAGTCAGTACATTGGAAGTAATTCGTCCGCTACGATGGGGCAGATTTGGCTGGCGCTCACATGTGAGTGTCCATTATATATTCGCGTAAGGGCCTACCTGACTATGGAGTCCAACCTTTATCATAAATCCCTGTTTGTCATTATACATGCACATGAGCAACAACAAACCCAGCGCATTACTGGTGAAGAAGTCATATATAGATAATGATTTTTCGAGTGGGTTACTTCATCATCTAAGATAGGTTTACCAATAACCTCTTCATTCATGTTATTATAGCTTGAATACATTTTACACATGTTTTGATTTCCAGGTAGCTAGTTTTAATGGCCTTGTGCACTTGTACTGTTGTACAAACTACATGTACAATAGTACTCGAGCATTTCCGGACTCCATAGAACAGCAGAAGGGACTCAACTGATGTGCGACTTCTCTGCGTTAAAATTATTGCATCCATCGAACCATCAAAGCGCCTACCTTAAGTGGCTGAATGCTCTTATGGCATTTGAGGGTATCGGGGCCTGGCCGCTTAATTAGTTTGTAACGAAATAGCCACTCTAGGCAACAACTTAAGTGTATGATCGATATTTCAAAGTATATTATGGTTTATGAATTTTCCTAATAACATTTTGGAGTGTATGGCAATATATATAAAAGCAAGCAGAGTTTTAAGAACTCCTTAACATTTATATTAATATAAAAAAATTCAATTACAGACTTGGGATAATTAACCCCTGAAAATTAAACATAAAATGAGAGTTTCACCCCTTTTACAACTCACATAAGTTAAAAGATTTCTATAAAGACTCCATAAAATCCAGCCATAATCAAAGTCATGCCCTGCAGATACTAGCCCATGCATTTTCGATGCGAGCTACTAGGTTATTAGGATTGGTGTATCCCTCGAGCTGTCAAAGCTTTACTCCATTGTAACAAGTAGTTGTTATGCAAGGAACAAATTTCTGTGGGTATGTTTCTGTGAAGTCTAATGCTTCTTTGCTTCCTTGCAAAAGGTGTAACAAAACGCAATAGTTTGCTAAAGAGTTAGCCATGCACATTGGGATCTATCCATGTAGACTGTTCCAAACGGACTGAATCTCTATCCTCTCCTGAAATATAAACTACAAAAACTTTTTTCTGACTTTTTGCTGCTAGGATTGCTTCAAGAATAGTACATTTGAATACTAGTTGAGTGATTGGCCATTTTTTTGTGGCAGCCGATGAGCCATGCTCTATGTATTTTGTGTTCGCTTTCCTAGTTCGAGTGGATCTCCGAGGGCTTACTTTGAAGTCTTGGTTCCATACTTTTGTGCATTTGTTTGAAAACCCTTCTAATGGTTCCTCACTTTCTTCCTCATAGTCATCATTTTCATGACTTTCATCATCATTTTCCCCTTCCAATTCAAGAATTTGTTTGTTATGAATTTGCAAGTTGTTGTCTGTGCTCTTTTGCTGAGTTTCCTCTAGGCAAGCTTTTCCTAGTAGTTCAATAGTATTCTCCTGCTCATTGTGTTCCTGCTCATGTCTATTAAGTGCACTCCCCATATTTATGTCTTTTTGTTCTCCCCTAGTAAGAGTAGATTCATTTGTATGGCGTGGTTTAAATGCTCGTTGGCCCTGAGCAATTATCCAGCCATCAATATCTTGGTTCTCATTTGGATTACTTGCTTGCATGGTGGTGTTGGTTGTTTCTTTGCTTTTTGTGGTATTCTCGTGAGGTTCCTTGTCATTTCCTGCTGTTGCTTTCTCATTTCTTAGTTTGAAGGTACATGTGGCTGTCACCCATCCCTCTGAATCTTGTTCATTTTCTCCCACTTTCCTTCCTTTTTCTTTCTATACTGCTGGGGCATGTTTCTTAGCTTCTATGCTCCTTGAGCAATTGCTTCGTGTTTATGGCAATATTACCATAATATTCAGCAAAGGTTCAGTTCATTAACGAGTTTAGTATCCAAATTTGTCTACCATGAAAAAGAGTGTCGAGGTTTATGCACTTTGCCCCTACTTTTGTTTCGTTTATTGCATTTATCCCTTACTTTCCAAACTTTATTTCTTTTCCCCATACTTTATCCACTTTAGTTAACGGAAAACTTGAAATAGACCAAATTGCCGATGATAATCCTATGGTTCATTAAAGACAAACCAAGATATTAACTGTGGGGAAAAAAAAGAAAACTCACTCTAAAGCCTACCTCATCTTCTCCACCAAAACCACAACCACCATGACCCTCCTCCCTCTGCTCTATTTGAACTACCACCACCACTTAAATCCATCTCTGATCACACTCAAAATGTTGGGTTGGGTCTAGCCCATTAGGGTGGACCAAGCGCTGATAAGATACTAAATATAAATAGTAGCTAGGGTTGCTTTAAGGTGAATCATTAGAAGGGAAAAAAAATCAGACCTGCGTTTTGTGTTTGTGCGATGGCTGCATGCGCGTGACTCTATTGAAAGAGAATAAATAAGGAAATGAGGAGTTGATTGTTGGGGTTTTGACTGAAGTCTCACAAGTGTGTTTTGAATCCATTTTTTGTCGGATTTTGATGTAGTTTGTTTCGGTGTCTTCTTCCTTTGATTGTGAGTTGTTTGAAGCTCTTGTGAGGTAACCATTATATTCTTCAAGCCTTGGGCAAAAGGCTTGAGAAAAACATTGTACTTCTTTTATTGATTAGTGGATTGATCGGATTTGCCCCGTGGTTTTTTACCCTTCACCTTGAAGGGTTTTCCACGTATATCTTGATGTACTTTATTTTGCATTGATTATTTGCTTGCACTGAATGTTTGTTTGGAGATATTACTTGGTTCTTCCATTGGTAAAATTTCTTTGTAGTTTTTGCTTAGTTTTCGCTAACAAAATGGTATCAGAGCAATTGTTGGGAGATTGTTAGTGTTTGGAATTGACATGAAAAATAACAACACAATGATGATTAGCCTTAATGGCCCTAATTATGTGATATGAAAAGTAAAGATGGAAGATATTTTATATTGCAAAAAATTATATGCCCCAATTAAAGGGGAAAACGCTAAACCAAAAGATATGTTTGAAGATGAGTTGAAGAAATAAATAGAAAGACCATCCATGTTAGGCAATGGCTAGATGATACAGTATTTCACCATGTGTCCGTTGAGATATCTGCTCATTCTCTTTGGACTAAACTCTAAAATTTGTGTGAAAGAAAAACCGCTGCGAACAAGGCCTTCTTGATTAGAATGTTAGTGAATTTGAAATTTAATGAAGGTAATTCTATTGCTGAGTACTTGAATGGGGTGCAAAGATAGTGTTAGATGATGAAATGCAAACATTGTTACTTCTCAGCTTGTTACCAAATAGTTGGAAAATGTTGGTGGTGTTTATTAGTAATTCGACACCGAATGGACAGCTGACCGTGGAGTTGGTTACGAGTAGCTTACTCAATGAAGAAACTAGAAAGAAGTTTGCATGTACTAATCAAACCCAAACACTTGTAACTGAAAACAGGGGGAGAGATAAAAATATGATATATCATGGTTATGATAAAAACCGTGATAAGTCAAGAGGGAGATCAAAGTCAAGTGATACAAGGTTTAAGTATCATTATTGTGGTAAACTGTGTCACAAGAGAAGATATTGTTTTCATTACGTAAAGGATTTTAAAGAGGGAAAAGTGATAGTACAGATGCTACAACTGTTGTTTTAGATGAATTTGTGGTTCTTTTGTGTAAACGAAGGGAGCGAATAGATTGTTGACATTGGTGCATCTTTTCACGCTACTCCAAGGAAAGACTACTTCGGTACTTACAGAGCATGAGACTTTGGCAGTTTGAAGATGAGTAATACTAGTTTCTCCAAGATTGTGGGAGTGGGTGATGTATGTATCAAAACTAATATGGGATGCACTTTGACTTTGAAAGATGTACGTCATGTTCCTGATCTTCGCCTAAATCGAATTTCTGGACTTGCTTTGGATAAACAAACATATATGAATTTCTTCGGTAATGGTGTTTGGAATCTTACCAAATGTTTGCTTTGTTGTGGCAAAAGGCAAGATGTGTTTCACCTTATACAAGACTCATGTGAAGTTGTGTAAGGGTGGTTTAAATGCAACTGAAAGTGATACTTCTCTGAACTTGTGGCACAAATGGCTTGCACACATGAGTGAGAAAAGTATGCAGCTCTTAACAAAGAAAAAATTGATTCCTTCCTTGAAAGGTACCCCTCCTAACCCCTGTGATCATTGTTTATTTGGTAAACATCATAGAGTTTCATTTCATAGATCATCAAAAGGAAAAATTGGTTAATTAGATTTAGTTTACACTGATGTTTGTGGTCCAATTGAAGTAGATTCTCTTGGTGGTAATAGATATTTCTTGAGATTTATTGACAATGCATCAAGAAAGGTGTGAATTTATTTCATCAGATTTAAAGACCCAGTTTTCAAGTGCTTCCAACAGTTTCATGCCAAGGTTGAAAGAGAAACATGTAGACTTTTGAAGTATCTCCGCAGTGATAATGGGGGAGAGTACACATCAAAAGAATTTAAAGCTTATTGTGATGAGCATAATATGCGGCATGAGATGACAGTTCCTCGCATTCCACAACATGATGGAGTGGCAGAGAATGAATCAAACTATTGTTTTGAAAGGGTATGATGCATGTTTCACATGGTTAGGTTGTTGAAGGTGTTTTGGGCTGAAACTGCTCGTATTGCTTGTTATCTCATCAATAGGTCTCCTTCAGTTCCTTTGGATGGTGATATTCAACAGGTAAAGGTATTTCATACTCTCATCTGAAGGCGTTTGGGTGTAAAACATTTGTTCATGTACCCAAATAACAAATATCAAAGCTTGATGAGAAGACATTTCCATGTATTATCATTGGCTATGGAGATGAACAGTTTGGATACAGCCTTGAAAATAAGAAAATTATTATAAGCAGAGATGTGGTCTTTTATGAAGATCATACCATTGTAGATTTTGAGAAAGTTGAGAAACCCAAGCAGAAAGAGAGGGAGGTACCAGATCTTACCACACTTTCTCCTCATTCGTCACATGTTGAAAATGGGGGAAAGATACAAGATGATGTAGTAGGTGACCATATGCTTTAAAATGAAGTTGTTGGTGATGATCATGTACAAACAAATGAAACTGAGCAAGAAGAACATCCCTGTCAACAAGAAATAGTAGTGCCTTAGGTAAGAAGGTTTACCAGAGAGCGTCAACCGTCAAAGAAGTACCCCGATTCCGAGTATGCCTTGCTTACAAAAGAAGGTGAGCCAGAAATTTTGCAAGAAGTACTAGTTTATAAAGATAAAAATAGTTGGATGAAGGCTATGCAAGATGAGATGAGTTCCTTGTATAAGAATGGTACTTATCAGTTAGTTGAGATTCCAAAAGGTAGAAAACCTTTGAAGAACAAATGGGTGTACAAGTTGAAAAATGACGGTGATGGAAAAATGTGAAACACAAAGCTCGGTTAGTGGTGAAAGGTTTTACGCAAAAGAATGGGAGAGACTTTGATGAGATATTCTCACCAGTTGTGAAAATGACCTCTATTAGACTAACGTTGAGTCCTGCAGCTAGCTTGGATCTTGAGATTGAACAGTTAGATGTTAAAACTGTCTCTTCATGGATAATTGCGTGAAGAAATTTACATGGCACAATCAGAGGGTTTTGAAGTGAAAGGAAAAAACATATGGTTTGCAAATTGAAGAAAAATCTTTATGGGTTGAAACAAGCTCCAAGACAGTGGTATAAGAAGTTTGACTCATTTATGGTGGGTCATGGGTACAAGAGAGCACTTCTAGATCATTGTGTTTATGTCAGATATTTTTCGTCCAATAGCTTCATTATTCTTTTGATTTATGTTGATGATATGTTAATTGTTGGAAGAGATGTTGATATGATTGGCAGGTTGAAGAAATATTTGTTTATGTCTTTTTATATGAAAGGCTTGGGGCCAACTCGACACATTTTGAGAATGAAGATTATACGTAATGGAAAAACTAAGAAGTTGTAGTTGTCACAAGAAAAATATGTTGAACGAGTGCTTAAAAGGTTAAACATGAATGATGTTAAGCTCGTGAGCACTCCACTTGCTAATCACTTAAAGTTAAGTGTCAAGTTGTCTCCTAGGATTGAGAAAGAAAATAAGGAAATGACATGTATTCCATACTCCTCTGCTGTAGGGTGTTCGGTAATCCAGGAAAAGAACATTGGGATGCAGTTAAATGGATTATGAGGTACTTGAAGGGTACTTCAAAGCTTTGTTTATGCTTTTGTAATTCAGGAACCGTATTGGAAGGGTTCACAGATGCAGATATGGCAAGTGATCTTGGTAGGAAGAGGTTTACTTCAGGTTATGTTTTCACTTTTGCAGGGGGAGCTGTATCTTGACAGTCTAGATTGCAAAAGTGTGTTGCTTTGTCAATGACTGAAGCCGAATACATTGCCATTACTGAAGCAGTGAAGGAAATGTCATGATTGAAAAATTACTCACGGAATTGGGTGTGAATCAAAATAAATATGTTGTGCATTGTAACAGTCAGAGTGCCATAGAGCTGAGCAAGAATGCCACATGCCATGGGTGTAACAAGCATATTGATACTCATAACTATTGGATACGTGATGTGCTTGAGAATAATTGTTTCCAACTAGAGAAGATTCACACTAGCAAAAATCCTTCTGACATGATGACAAAAATGGTTCCTAAAGATAAACATGAGTTATGTAAATAGCTCGTTAGAATGGCCTAATGTACTTAGGTTATGGTTCCCCCCTCATGGTCTGCAGAGGGAGATTTGTTGGGTTGGGTCCAACCCATTAGGGTGGACCGAGCCCTGATAAGATACTAAATATAAATAGTAGCTAGAGTTGCTTTGAGGTGAATTATTAGAAGGAGAAAAAATAAAAATAAAATCAGACATGCGTTTTGTGTTTGTGCAATGGCTGCATGACTCCATTGAAAGAAGGGAATGAGGGGCTGATTCTTGGGGTTTTGATTGAAGACTCACAAGTGTGTTTTGGATCTGTTTCTTGTAGAATTTTGGTGCCGTTTGTTTCGGTGTATTCTTCATTTAATTGAGGGTTGTTTGAAGCTCTTGTGAGGTAACCTTTATATTGCTCATTGTATTCCTCATGCCTAGGGAAAATGCTTGATAAGAACATTGTACTTCATTTATTAATTAGTGGATTGATCGGATTTGCCCGTGGTTTTTTACCCTTTACCTTGAAAGGTTTTCCATGTATATCTTGGTGTCGTTTATTTTGCATTGATTATTTGCTTGCATTAAACATTTGTTTGGTGATATTACTTGGTTCTTCCATTGGTAGAATTTCTTTCTAATTGTTTGCGTAGTTTTCCCTAACACAAACCCCATCACCAGACATTGTTGAGAAACTCCAAATGAAAACATGAAAGGGAAAAATAAATTAGGGATCAAATGGCATCCTCTACCTGTTGAAATATGATGATAAATCAAATGAGTCTTGATCGTACACGTGACAAATATCATCTATCACAAGGATCAGGCGCTTCATTTCATACTCGACCCAAGAAGCCCACAAAGGCAAGTCCATTCACTTTATAATATATCAGAATTAAAGGCTTGAATCCAGACCACCCAACATTTCTTCCCCTAGAGAAGAGACATTACGAAGGAGGTAAGTCGTGGCGAAAATTACTCTCCCAAGGACGTACCTCAATTAAAGGAGGAGATCGTTGCAAATAACATTTTCCCTCATTGTGCCCTCATAAATTCTAGCTGTCCTGGAAAACCAGCGATGTTTCACTGCCTGGGGGGGCGAAAATACATTTTTGCAGGCAATGAAACTTCGATGGTTTCTCAGGCCAGCTAGAATTCTCATTGCGCCCTACATGATCAAATCAGACAAAGAATTAATTATGTACATTATATAAGGTAAAATGAACATTCAACAAAATGTATGCAAGTTTAACTGAACTACACTCTGTCCAAATTTAGTCTTTGACCTCCTACAAATTAATCGACTTAAACATCAAAGTGTCTTCAATCATAAAAATGTAGTATTTGGTAATCTAACATTATTTTGCAAGTTAAATCTCTTGGAGATCGGATTTAGATGCATCAAAATCCATTGTGAACGATGGAAATTGGAAAGAGCTAATGGACTAAAGTTGAAGATAAATGCAATAAATGAAATAAAAATAGGGGCACAGTGCAAAATCCAAAAAAGTCACACGAGATGAAAAGATGTCATCACTTCATCAGCCTTAGCCATCGACTGAGAGTGAGAGACCTTTAATAACGGAACTTTTTTTTTATGACTTTTCCCATCATGGCTTCATCATCATCAATTGCCATTTTAAAAAGCATCATCATCATCATCAACTAAGCTTTTCAATTGCATCCGTAAAATAATGTAATATCAAATTAATTAGCCAATGATCTAATATATGGACCTCATCCCCTATGGAATTTCTTTCATAAATCACGTACATTATGTACAATATGAGATCGAACGCACACATCATGTCTAACATCTTGTATAACCATTCGACCTTATGTGCAAAATGCATACATGTCAACAATCTCGGCAGGACACAATGGATGATGCATGCTCAACGGCTAGTATTTTTGAAAAAATGATAATTTCATCCTTGAATAAAGGAAAATCCAGATATACGTAATTTTGCAAGATTTTTTTGTCATAATCATTGTCCCTTTTTAGGTTTATTATTCTAATCATAGCTTAATTAACACGATTAACAAACATTTAAATATGAGTAAAAAGTCATAAAAAAATGATTTTACTTTAGATTATGAGATATAGCCCCTTTTCAAATGCAATCAATGAACCAAAATTAAACTCAACCACATCAACTTTTTACTTTATAAAACACATTGCAAGCAATTCATCTAAGTTAGGTCTTCAGCTTTGATAACCCCATCTAGATGGACATGCAGAGAGAAAGTGACCGACGACTAAACCAATTATACAAAGTCACCTATCTAATTATATTCTCTTTAAAGTTTAAACACCTTTATTACCACAAAAAGAAAAGAAAAAAGTGCCGCGGAAATGGATTATGCAATAAGGATGATGTGGCATCATTAGAAGATTTTTTTTAAACATCGAGATACACATAAATATTTTGTGGATTTCATCATTCTTTCAAAATCACATTACATCATGGTTATTAGTTGGCTAAGGCTGTGGTGGTTTAACTCCCACATCCTAAATTGAAGATCTCATTACAAAGCACACAAAGACTCCCTGTGTGGATTCTTCTTTTTCTTAACCTAACTTTAGTCAAGATTCTCTCATGCAACACTAATCAATTAAAGAAATATATTCGAAGAAAAAGATTTTTCACCCGTACTGAAAGGAAATGAAGGGATTGGAGTGCATGATTTTTAGTAAAAAATCAAACCATTTAACATACACTAACTAAATCATGGATATTATAATTTTTGAAAGAGGAAGGCTAGGGAATTAAATTTTGCAATCAGAATTATGTGATATCCTCATAGAAAGTTTTTTATAACCTTGAAATATACTTCAAGATCAAGCGACATCATTCTGATAGAGAAACGTGATTGCAAAATAAATCTGGTTTCTTAATATAATTGTTTTTTAAAAATTTAAAAAGGGCCCAAAAAGTCACAGACTCAACAAAAACCGTTTAACGTAAGACTTAACTAAGTCATGATATAGATAGAAAGAGCATCACTAGTAGTGGCATTTCTGTCCACTCAACTGGAATTCGATTCCACTTCTCTCTCTCATATAATGTATATAATGTTCCCATAAACAAACAGAGTCTATTCCATTTCCACAACCATTACTTCCTCCTCTGTTTCAGTGAAAACCAAACAACAATGTTTTTTTCTTTTTCCTCTTGGTCCCATCACCTCCTCTGTTTTCTCACTTTGTTTTCAGTACTCTTCTGTTCCATCTCTTCTTCTTCCACCACCCCAGACACCGTGACCATCTCCATTGATCATTTCAATAGAAACCCATATCAAGATCCATGGCAGAAACTCAACCACTTAGCCGCATCATCACTAACCAGAGCAAAACACCTAAAAAACCCGAAAAAATCTCATCTCTCCATAACCCCACTCTCCCCACAGAGCTATGGAGCTTACTCTATCTCGCTCAAGTTCGGCACACCACCTCAAACCATCCCATTTGTTATGGACACCGGTAGTGACCTTGTTTGGTTCCCTTGCACCAAGAACTACCAATGCAAAGACTGCTCTTTCTCACGTTCCAACTCAAGGATTCCGACTTTTTTCCCTAAGTTATCCTCATCTTCCAAGCTCATCGGATGCAACAACCCGAAATGCGGGTGGATTCATACCTCCGATGCGAAGTCGAGGTGCAGAGATTGCTCCAGTAATAATTGTACTCAGATTTGCCCTCCTTATATCATCATCTACGGTTCAGGCTCTACTGGTGGGATTCTTTTATCCGAAACACTCGACTTACCTAAAAAACAAGTGCCCAATTTCGCCGTTGGATGCTCTCTGTTTTCCTCGAGAGCCCCATCAGGAATAGCCGGGTTCGGGCGCGGTCCGTCTTCGCTACCGACCCAGCTACGTTTAAACAAGTTCGCCTACTGTCTCCTCTCCCACCGTTTTGACGACACTCGCACAACCAGTTCACTAGTCTTACAAAGTGGATCGGATGACGGTGACGGCAAATCTAACGGCATCAGTTACACGCCGTTTATTAAAAACCCATCTACCGATCAACCTGAATTCTCGGTTTACTACTACGTGGGGCTGAGAAAGATAACGGTTGGCGGAAAGAAGGTGAAGATTCCGTACAGCGCGTTAACACGGTCAATTGACGGTAACGGTGGAACCATAGTTGACTCCGGTTCGACGTTCACGTACATGGAAGCCCGTGTGTTCGAACCGCTCGTACGTGAGTTGCTAAACCAAACCACGCACTACAGGAGAGCCGCAGATGTCGAAAAGCGGAGCGGGTTAGGACCCTGTTACAACATATCGGGTGGTGCAAAAACGGGTTTGTTTCCGGAACTCGTGTTTCATTTCAAAGGGGGTGCCAAGATGAATTTTCCATCGGCGAATTATTTATCGTTTGTGGATCAGAAGGGTGGTGCGGTGTGCTTAACATTTGTGAGTAATGGAGGTGGTGGTGGGGGTGCTGATTTTGCTGAGGGACCGTCGGTGATATTAGGGAATTTTCAATTGCAGAATTATTATGTGGAGTTTGATACAAAGAATGAGAGGTTTGGGTTTAAACAAGAGATTTGCAAATAAATTTGTAATGTTTTGTTTGTTTTTTAAGTTAATTGTTACGTGACCTAATGTCTGTAATTTATTATTGAATAATTTGTGGACATCTGTTTAGGTGAGAAAGGGAAATATGAATAGTCTACTGTTTATCATTATTTGGACTCACGGGTTATTTGGTGCATTGCATTTGTTTCATTTGTGTTTGATTGGTGAATTATAAAGATCTCTAAGATAATAGAGAGTATTGAGGATCCGTGACGCACCTCACAGGTTGAAAAAATTTATTTGGAAAAAAGAGGTCAGATATGATTTGGTCGTAGGCGACAATTTAGATACAAATTGGTCATGGAAAAATCTGAAAAATCAAGGTAAGTTGTAATAGACTACATTTTAGATATTTGTTTTTAAATTTTTATTTATTTAAAGCTAGTAAGGGGGTTTGAAGGATCCCAAATCTTTTACATTTTTAGAATTTTACGTTTGCCATGGTGGCAGTTATAAAAATGAATTTTTACTAATTAAGCAGTAACCACTAACTGATCTATCTCGTCTTCAATTTCATGGACTCTCCTTCAATGAAAGATCAGGTCTTATCTGCCTTTTTCCTCAACGCTCTTCCCTGATCTCCTCACTAAACAAAATGTTGTACCTCATCTAGATTTGCCCTCCTCCTCCTCCTCTCGTTAGCAAGCAGAAAAGGTAGGCAGATATTGTAATTTCTCAAAATTATTTTTCTCCCAAAGTCTCAATCTCTTTTTATGTTATTATTATTATTTTATTTTTTTCTATAGGCGAGTTTTAAACTTGTAGCAACCACACTATCAATATGATAGGTGATGTACTCGATTTCTGTTCTCCTTCCTTGCTGCTTACCTAGACTTGTGCAAGTAGCACACATGAGCTAATGACCACTGTATGGCGGCCAGTGACACTCCGATGCTTAAGTTAGATAAGGCTTAAGAGAGACTTAAAGTTATAAATTGGGTTTATGTAGCATGCCTTAAATTTATCGACATTATCTCCCTTTTATAGTGTAGGAGTCCTTGATCGGCTAGACATTTGGTTGTGTAATTTAGGGAAAGAGATTTTGCTGAAAATCCTTTTCAAATTGGGAGTTGTCCATGTGGGATAGTTTCTGATGCAATCGATTTTTGCTCCATGCTTTGACCCTGCTCCTGCTAACCTGCACAAGTAACACGTGAGCCACAAACCACCGTGGGATGGGCGATGACACTCTGATGCTAAAGTCAGACAGAGATCTGAGGAGGGTATAATGTTGTAACATAGAATTTGTAGTGTTTCTTAGCTTACTAACTTCATGTCTTATTTATAGTGCAAGGAGTCCTAGTTCAACCAGGCCATCATAGAAGTAGTTTAGGGAGGAGATCTTCGTGGAAATCTCTTTCTAATTAAGAGTCGTGCTATAAGAGGAAAGTTCTCTGTTAGCTCTGCACTCCTAGATATGCAAGAGATAGTTCCAAATCTAAGAGCAATCCGTGGAAGGGAGTTTCTCTCTGTAGAACAATTTCACTGTCACCCTGCCCCCATCTCTCACACACAAAATAGAGAGCAACAACCATGTTTGTCCCACACAACCTCACCGTCCACCACCACCGAAACATACCCACGCACACCACCTTGCAGCCAGCTGACACCACCACCCACTCTCTTCTCTTTCTCTTTTGCAGTGTTAGCAACATAAAAAAAGGACGCAACCAGCAACAGAACAAAAAAAAATAGGGAGGTGCTCCCTGTTTTCCATCTCTTTCTCCTCCCCGTTCCATCATGCCAAACCAACATCACTGCAGTCCTCTTATTCTATTCATCCCCTGTTCCTTCCTCACGTCTTCAACCAACACAAACCACACCCTATGTCCCCTCTTATTTGAAACGCACAACAACCACCATCACCGCCCCCGCCCCCGCCCCCTCATCTCTCTTGCAGCCAACAAACCACCTAGCAATCACCATCACCTCCTCTCCCTCACGAGCATCATCTCTCCCTGCTTCCCTCTCTCTCGGCCACCGTCACAACGGGTAGCAAACATGAACTGTCAACGCAGCAGCAGAGCAACCCCTGCACCTCTCCCAGTTACCCTTTCTTCTCTCTCCCTCTCTATCTTTTGTCTCCCTCATAATCTCAATGTCTCTTGCAAGTAAGCTTCCCCGGAGAAGAAGAAGCTCGTGAGAAGCGAAAAGGCAACAATGCAGGGAGCAGCGCGGCTCATTGGAGACAAATAACACGACCTTTTGGCGGGAACCAATTACTTTTCAAAATAGTTGGTTATTTGCACCCATGTTTTCGCTCTGTACCACTGCACAATCAGTATTGCACAGAATATTTCCACCCCAGATTCTGTCAGAGCCACCACATACATTTGCACTCTTTCTTGGGACGTGTGTTCGTGCAGGAATTGATGGATTTCACCTATACCAATGCTAGCGTCATCCACCATGATTTCTAGACCCTGCGCCAAGGCGAAGATGAAACCACAGGGTTTCCTAGAGTTTGTCGTATTTGAATTTATTGTTTTCTATATGCTTGAACGTTAAATACAGTTGATTTCTGAATTTCAATAATTTGCTTTCACCGATTATATCCAAAATAATTATCTAGACTAATCAGTAGTTAGAAGTTCCCTTTGTTGATATTTGAAGTCTGCTTTAATCAATTAATTTGAATATGCGATTGTGTGTGCTATAAGAAGACATGCAATGCTGGGGGTTTATGCATTTGCTGAAATCAATTGCGAACTTAGATTAATCTTTAGGTTAGTCGTGTTAATTCTTGAAAACAATAATTTGGATTACACAAATCTCGAAGAACCTGTGGTGGATTCGATGTCTCGGTCCTCTCTCATATCATCTTATCAGTTTAATTTTAGTTGTCAATTTAATTATCTTAATTTAGTAATTTTCATCTGCTACAACCCCTAACTCTAAATTAGTTTAAATAAGTCTTAGAATTCGACTGTCTCGTCAATCCTTGCGGGATCGACCGATATTTGTCACTGTCGTGCACTTGCGGTATTACAAGTAGGGTTTATTAACTTATTAATTTAGATTAATAAAATCTCCATCATCGGTCCACTGACTCGTTAAAAAGGTATATGTACTGTCAATATGATTGGATCTGAGCGTTGGTTTCTAGCGGCGCATGACATTTAATAGGTACGCGACTGCTCGAGGAGGGAAAATTTGGTTTGCCTTCCCTATAAATATTTACTGTTTTGAGGATGATTTCTCCATCGTTATCTGTGCTATCTTTTCAAACCGCAGTATCTGTTTTTTCTTCCAATGGCTGATGGTGTCAAAATTGCTTCCAAGAATCTATTATCCCTTGCCTGTATAAATAACTTTGGTGATAGTCTGGTCGACGAAACTGAGTTGATCAGACTTCGTAATTTGTACTGTATCCATGGAGATCTGTATCTTGTTCCCGCGTCTGGAGTGTCAAGTCCAACTGTACCTCCTGATGGGTTTATAGGCTTGCACCGAGGTATGTTTGAGTTCGAACTCCGATTTTCGGTGCCTAATGATGTCTGACACTATTTTACTCATTTTCGCTTGCCTCCCCACTCAGATGGCACCGAGCAGGTTCAAGATACTACTAGCAATTTTCCTGAGGGCTCATGACGCTGACCTTCATTTGACTCCACCGGTGATTCATCGCCTGACCAAAGTTCGGCTGGATTCCAGGGGTATCTGTATACTAACTTTTCCACCTCTGTGTTTGATGATGAGTAGCGTCGAATCCTGGGAGAAGCAATGGTTATTGACTTTGTTGGATTCTGGCTACTTCAAGCTCGGGAGTCGTAGAGTGTCCCGATACTTTCAGTTCGATCGCGGTGAGTTCTTCTTTAGTGCATATGCATATTTGTGCATTCTTATTGTGACGTTGGTCTTGATGTTTTCCCTTTGTTTCAGAGAAGTTTGTTATTGTGTCCCTCAGTGAGGAAGAAAAACGACTGGATAAGAAGTTTTTAAAGCTTCATTTGATTTCCGTTTAGGAGATAGTAATGCTAGGAGATGTCGTACGCAGCGGGCTGTTGCGGTGTTCTTATGGTGCTCACCTAGTGTCAGGTTCTCCGGCTGACGGGGTGGTTGCTCGTCGTGTGAGGAAGATGAGCTTGGCTGCGCTCAGCCCCTCCAAGCTTGCTGAGCTGGAGACGAATGTGCCTCATGTGGTTGCCTCGAGAAGAGGCGGTCTTTTGTAGTGGAGGCCTCTCTATTTGGTGCCCGTACTTCGGAGCCACATGTTCCTATCTCGCTACATCATGAAGCCCATGGGAGGGTGATAGTCACATAATTATTACATAATATACCCCTTAATTTATACATGTTAGTGTTTCAATTATTATATTTTATAATAATTATTTCGTTTTTATCTCTTTTCAGGAATTTGCGCTTAAACGATGAAATCATATTAAGGCGACTATGTAAGGAATTGCACTTGGTGGTGGTACAAAGTAGAGAGAAAAACCCTAACCAAAACCTAAACTTAAACCCAATTCATACCTAAAACCAAACCTAAACCAATTCCTACCCTAAAACCAAACCCAAATCCAAACCTAATTCTATCTCTATAAATACAATGCGATAGCCGTCTGAAAGAGGGAGGGAGGAAGAGAAGGAACAGATTGGAAGTGGAGATCAAACCCTCTTCCTCCTCTCAAGGTGATTCCCACCACAGCCACCATCGCCACCACCGTGAAACAGGGGTGTGACAACCCTGTTTCACGTCAACTTTTCCATCGCCACCACTCACTGCTCCTCTCCCCTGTCCACACAACCGCCACCATCTCCGCACGAGTCCCACCACCACAACAGACACGAAAAGCCGAGACAGAACCGCCGCAACCACGCCGTGACAGAGCCTGTTTCGCCTCGCGACAGAGCCTGTTTCGCGTCGCGACAGAGCACTCGCTGCTCCTCCCTCTCGGGCTCTCTTCGTCGCGAGCTCCGTCCTGTCCTCACCTCTTGCGACCACCGTCACCACCACGACCGAGAACCCCATGCTCCGCCTCGCGAACAGAGCCACCACCGCGAAAACAGGGAACCTCTGTTTCGATTTGATCTTCCTGATTTTCAATTGTTTTTGTTGTTCCTCACCATCTCTCTCTTCTTTGCAGGTTCTAGGATCAATAGGTGTCGAGGAAGGTCGCGAGGAGCGACGGAAGCCGCGGGAACAGCCCGACAGGAAGCGAAAACAGGGAGTTTTCCTCCCGACTTCTCTCTGTCTGTTTTTGCTGTTTTCGGGGTTTTCTTCACCTTTTCCTTGTCGTTGCAGGTTCTAGGATCGAATTAGAGACGAGGGAAGCCGCGAGGAGCGAGAACCAGGCCGTAACAGCGACGATTCTCGCTGGAGAAGACGATCGGCGCTGTAGCGCACTGTAGCAGGGCGGGAATTGGTTTTATTTCGGTTTCTGGCTATTTCCACCCCCAGATTTGCTCTGTATCACCACAGAGCGGGTTTGTGATAAACTAATTGTTTTGTAAATTTATTTTAATTTATTTTACTGAATTAAGGGTTTATTGTTCAATAATAATTTATTTCTGAATTTTGATAAATTGCTTTCACCTTGCATGTTCAAGTAATTAAACTTGATATGCTTGGTAGTTAGAATTACCCTTTATCAATATTCAAAGCATGTGCTAAAAATATTAAGCTTAAACTTTGATTAAGTGTGCCCTAAAAAGACATTTAATACTTGTAAGAGCGTATTTGCTTGAAATAATTTGTTAATGTTTGATAGAAACATGATATAATTTTAATTAGATTTTAACGATCACATATTCGGTGTAAGCAAGGGATTCTCATCCCTAAAGCTTCTCGTAAATTCAGTAATTTAGATTAAATAATTTTGCTTAACTCATTGGTGAGTCCAAGCCCACAAAAATCCATCTCATCTATCTTTTATTTTTCTTATTGTAATTTATTTTTAGTTTAGATTTAAAATGTTGTAACCCCCTTTCCTATAAATTAGTTTAATTAAATTCTAAATTTCAATTGCATCCACCTTCCTCGTGGGATCGACCCGTACTTGCCGTTGTCTACCAGTTAGGCACCGTGCACTTGCGGTTATTACAAGTGGGTTAAATTAACCTGTTAATTTAGGTTAGTTAAATCCGCATCAGAGGGTCCTTGCTTTGGAGAAAGCTTTTACCGATCTGCGGATGTCATACTCAGATGCCTTTTATCGGGCATAGGGTTTTGGCACTGTCGCAGACCGCGAGGGTGCGGAAGACATGACCCTTGTTGATGATGCGGTAGATGAAATGAGGGCTCAGCTGAGGATTACCGAGTCCCAACTTGGTGTTGACTCGTGGCGAGCTGAATCGAATCAGGGGCAGAATTGGAGTGCCTGGATACTGTTATGGACAGGTAGGCATCTGAACGAAGGGCTGAAGAAGCTTAGAGGAAGCAGTCGGAGGCAGAGTGGGTCATCGAAAGGCAGCGGCTGGGCTTCGCCGTGCTCTGGAGGCAGAGTGGATGCTATCCAAGGAGCACTCGCATTGTGAAGCGTTGCTGGGCGTGGTAGATTTTGATGTGCCTGGTAGGAGACCACTATTCTCGTTTGAGGTAATTCGGGGCAGACTGAAGCTCCTAAAACTGATCAAGGGGGAGTATCCCGATATTGATCTCGACTTCGTCCGCTATAGAAGGGCAACTTTTGGGGCGATTCAGTGAGGGAATGCTCTGGTGCTCTGAGGCTAACTGATGAGGAATATGCTTCTCCTTAGATTGCAACGTTCATTCTTGGGCGAATATCATGTAGACATGTTTTCTCTTTTGAATGAAAGTGTTGTGCTACCTTGCATGGTCGTATTTGCTTTTGTTGCTTTGTAGACTGTAGGGTTTATACTATCAGACATAATTTTTTTGTTAGTCCAAATATATTGTTGTGTTGTGTTGTGTCACTGTCGCGGCAGATTAGGGGTTGATCAGCGAGAGTTGTCATTGGTTAAGAGTTGGCCAAATTCTTCCAGTCGTTGTCTGCAATGACTCCCTTGGTGTTGATGGACTAGCGATGACTTTTGCCTCCATTCCTTCGGTTGACATGACCTGTGCGGAGCGGGTAGGCTTTGCATGTCGAGAGCTGCTGTCATCAGTTTCAGATTGATTAAGCTTTGCATGGTAAGTTCGGCGATCATTGTCTATATCAGTTTCAGATTGATTAAGCTTTGCATGGTAAGTTCGACGATCATGGTTTCAAACCCCAATTTTGTGTGTGTTTCAATCTAGATCTAAACTTTATGCAATTTTTCATTCTAATGAGATTAGTTTTGCAAACTATAGTAATGTAGATTGAAACCATGATCAGGGAAAAAATATATAGATAATGACTTGCACCTTTATATCTCAATTTTTTTTTTCGCTGTGATTTTGTAATTTAAGCATGTACCAATGCCTTGAGCATCTCTAATGATGGGATCTGGAATGTGAAATTTATTATCACAATGGCTATATGTCTTTATGTTTTATCTCTCATCTGAGATAGGTCAGGCACAAATAGTGCCCCAGCTGAATCTTGTTTTTCTTATTCAGGGCCAATCATTTGGATAGGAAACCCAAATGCAGGGATGTTTAATTTAGTTACTTGTAGGGAGGATTGTGTTTGGATTAAGGAGGTTGTCACAGCTTCCAAGTCTGATTTGATTTCCATGTCTGCTGTTTACTTAATCTTCTTAAGCACTGGTGAGTGAATCTGAATCCCCCATTTTGAGAAATGTTTGTTTTCTGTATGTACTTTGAGGGCATTTAATTTTTTCTTTCTCATTTCTGTTCAGAAACTGAAGCTTGTAATTCCATGAGATGCATATCTAGTGTGTAAATGCCCATCTTGTTAAATATGGTCCAGTTATTAACATCATGAAGATTTTTATGCTTGCATTACAACAGACAAAAAGATAACAATATGATTTGTCTTCTGTCTTGTACAAGTTTCAAATCATAATTCTACTTTTTTGAGAAAACAAAAAAAAATTCTATTAAATATAATAGGATGCACAACAAAGGCAATTCCAAAGTATGACCATGCTCTGAGGTTTTTTTTTTTTTTTTTTGGGGTCTATACATGATGTTTCCCATATTTATATGCAATGAGATAGCCTTATTTAGAATCCTAAAGGATTGAGCCTAATAAGCATAAGTAAATAATATGTTGGCTGGGCCATGCATCCAAGCCCAATAGGTAACCACCCGGGTGGAACAGAGCTCGCCATTGAGCTTGCTGTATCATGTATAGGGGGCTCGAGGTGGTGCAAGGCATCAATGGAGACCCATGAATTATCCAGATCACGATGGTCCATCCTTTTAACCAAGATAGGGAAGGTTCTCCATAGGATTCCTTAGTAGCAAAAAATGATGAAGTGGTTCTTTAGTAATATTAGTATTAATAGCATTATAATTAAACCTATTTGGTAACAACTCAAATAGTTAGGGCATTGGTTTCCAATTAGAATTAGGTTTGTTTTCTTGCCAGCGAAGTTAGGACAATTATAAAGAAGGCGTAGGTTGTTCATTGTTAGAATTGATTGAATAAAAGTGTTTACTTGTTTTTATATTGTAGATTTATTTCAATTTAATTCTTACTTTGTATTTCAATTACTGCTTAGATATAGTTTTAATTCTATCAATGAATACATTTTTGTGCGCTCAATAGCAAGCCAGTCAAGGGCAAGAAAGAAATGAAATTACAAAAAAGGACTATTTTGAAAAGTGAAACATACCGTATGTACTTGGTTGGAATATTCCTTTTAATGATTGTTTCTGTTACATTTGTTAGTTTATATGTCAATGCATCTTTGTATGTTAGCAGATTTACGAGCACTTGTTATAGTCACTAGGTCATGGAATGACCATCGATATGATATTTCACTAGTGCACTGTATACTTGTAGCCGTTAAGTATTTTCTAGGACTAATTTTGTAATGACCCTTTTTATCCTTTATCTTGAATGGGTTTTGATTCCCGCGTTGTCATAGAAAATTGGTTTATGAAAGTGTTATGTTTTCCCAAAAGAAAGGTGGATACTGTGGTTGGTTTATTTATGGTTGACAAAGTGTCACCATAAAAAAGTTTTGAGTTTTAGTTGATATTTTTTATGCTCTTTTCCACAACTCCGCAAAAAAAAAATATGTGAAAAGAAAAGAAATTGTTTGTATACAGACTTGCTTGTATACGTGTGATATTATTATGGGTATGCAGACTTGCTTGCATATCGGTGCACCGTTCCATGTGTGTTCGGTTGTACGTGTAGATTTATGAAGAATGCTTGCCATGGATCCAACTTCGGGTGAGATGACATGTTCCTTGAGGTGACACCCCACTTGGAACATGTACGCTCCGAGTGGTTTCGAAGGCAAGGGAGGCACATTTGGGCGAGGTGTGTTCGGCACAGGAGGAGAGTGCGATTGTGGAAAAGTAGCGAGATTTCTTTTTGTGTATGTGCATGATTACCTTAAAGGAAGAAACTAAATGCTCATTCAACCATTGAATGATAACTACATGTCTTCCTAAAGGTAGAGAAAAAAAATGTGTTTTGTTAATACTTCAATAATAGTCTAATATGATTATGAATTGTATAGTTGTTGCATTTATAAGGATTGATAATTCATAAACTTTATTTATTGGTAATAAATAATGCATATTTATTTATTAGGATGATGACATCTTTGCCTCATGGAGGAACTACCTGATGTGTGGTTGTTATTGTTTATTGTTTATTTTGATGTTGTCAAGTGCGGATTTATTGATTTTGGGATGAAGATTTCTCACACCAGCTTTATTGCTGATCCAAGTGAGCTTTTGCTTCTTGGGTACATTCCTTTTGGAATGTAGCCGATTAGCCTTTCAGGTTTAGAGACTCCGAGCTGCGTTACCGGAGTTCTGCTAGTGAGCTAGCCATGCCAGTCTTCTCCGGGTTAGATTTTTTATTTGTTTCAGATGTTTAGTTCATGCTGCTATTTGTTTATGTTATTATTGAATTTTCACGTCCCGAGTTTTGGGGGAAACAGATAATCCTACATGGCTTTTG